>BLSH010287504.1:13908-31946 GCA_018402905.1 Glandirana rugosa | reverse complement strand
ACCCCCCCCCCCCCCCCCCCCGAAGGAGCCACTGATGAGAATGGGTCCTCTGTTTTGCCACGACTCTTAAAACCTCACTGACAAACTCAGAAGTGGAGGACAACTCACACCTGGATAACGTAAGTATTAGTCCCATATGAACTACCAGATGATACGTTAAATAAATGTATTATGCCAAAGCAGGTTAACAATGCAAAACTTGGCATCAAGCAAGAAACACTTCAAGGTTACATAATTAGTTTGGCCTAAAACAGGAGAAAATACCTATCTTGCATCAAAGTCCAAACTTTATCTGAGATTACTAGTATTGAACAACTTCAGACCCAAAACAACTCAATATTAATGTTCATCAGTGCACTCTGTAGAAATACCCCAGATCTAGGTATCCGTAAGTGTTCCTAAGCGAGGTACCTCTTAAAGGTGGTGGAAAAGTACCTGGTGCCTTAATGCTAGCATTGGCTGACTGGGAAGTGTTAAGTAAGTGTTAACTGGTAAGTGAGTAAGTGTTGTATAGCTGTGGGGCTACTAAGGAGCAGTCTATGTAAACTGAGGGTAGCAAGCGATTAAAGATGTGTCTCCTTTCACCACTCCTGGCAGGTGACAGGTCCGGTTCCACATGCTTGGCAGTTAGCGGATCCTGCTGTCAAGTCCCAGAGGCTCAGTCTCCCAATGCTAGATCACACACATGCAGTCTCTGGCAGCCTCAGCAGCAGGTCTGTTCTCCCCCTGATGTAGGCAGGTAGGCACTAGCAGCAAGACCTCTATATGCAGCACTCTTTTTTTCATGAAGGGGAGGCACATCCCACAACAGGTCCTCTCAGCATGGCTTCCTCTGGTGAAAAACCCCCAGTGTCCCTCAGACACGAGGCACAGACCATGACAGCAGTTCTGTCCTTGTTACTACCTTCCCTGGACTGTCCCCCAAATGCTCTGTTTGCCAAGGAAACTGTGAAACTCCCCTCTTCTAATAGTAAGGATCCGCGGGAACTGAAGTCCAGCAGCCATGGATCTCTATAAACAAAGCTAGTGCAGCACCCTTTAAACTACATCTCCCATCCCATCCAATCTCTCGAAATTATATGAATTGAATTATCTCTGAATCCCTCACTACTTGCCCGCATCTGGAAAGCCCTAACTACCTGGGGCTTCTTCCCTACCTTGGTTTGGGCGTATAAATACGCTAAAATGGACACTCTTCCCAAATTATTATATCTTTTTCAGACCATCCCCATTCAGTTGCCTAAGCAGTTTTTCCTCTCTTTATGTTCCCCGTGTATCCACTTTATTTGGAATAGAGGCCTATCTCGTATACAACATAAGTTTCCTTCCCCAAATTGCAGGGGGGGGGGGGGGGGACTCCCAGGGTATGAATCCTATAACAAAGCCACTATGCTGGATCGGATCATGGAGTGGTTCCCTTGCCCATTTTCCAAGGCTTTGGTCATGGTCGAACAGTAGCTCTCTCCAATGGACCTCAGGACTCTTCTCTGGGTTTACAGCCAGTACTTGCCCAGATTGAATTCATCCTCCCCCTTAACCCAGGCAGCCTTGCATATATGGTATAAAAAGATCTTCAAAACCTTTTATCATCTGACCCATCCCCTCTCACGGCACTATTTGATAACCCCATATTCCCTCAGGGCTTGGGCTCCCATACAGTAGGCACTATGACCAGAACTTCATGGCCAGTAGCACACAAGATTGTACACCCGGACAATGAACAGCCTGTTGTTCCAGATGGTGACAGGAATTGGCTTACTGCCCTCCACTCATCTACTTTTTGCACGAGACTTTTTCAGTCTAATCAGGTCCACCGGTATTTGACTGAATATGAACGACTGTGTTCTCTCTCTGAAACACCCAGACATCTGTTATCTGCACTATATAAACTGCCACAATGTGTTGAGTAATGATGAGCTTCCCTTCTTTGCGAGGATGTGGTCCACAGATTTGGGTAAGGAGCTCACGACTGCCGATTGGCAGACCTCCTTCCAATTCACCCACAAATCTTCAATTTCCTGTTATGCGCAGGAAAAAAAACTATAAGCTCCTCTCTAGGTGGTACAGGGATCCCCTTTCATTACACAGAATATTCCCATCTACGCCTGCAACCTGTTAGAGATGCAGTTTGAAATTACCTACACATCTTGTGGGAGTGCAGCAGGATCCAGTTCTTCTGGTCACAAATTTTTACAGTTTGCAATTCAATCTATTACACATCTCTACAGCCTTCGCCTGAAGTGGCACGGTTATCGGTGCTCCCAGGTTTGATGGCTTCTAATAAAAAGAAGCTTGCTTCACTTTTTTCTTGCTAACGCCGCCCAGGAGACAGGGGGGTGGTGGTGGTGCCGCGCTGCCCGGGGGGTAGTTTTAGTGCCGCGCCACCTGGGGAGGTTGTTTGTTTGCCGTCCCCCCAAAAGGAAAACCCTCCAGCCACCACTGGTGGGGAGCATAGGATGAGTGGGCTACAGAGACACAGAAATAAGTGGGCACCAGGCTACAATTTTCTGGAAAGAATATCACCCAAAGGGCAAGAGATGGAAGAATATACGGGAGAAAAGTGCAGAGTACCAAAAACTGGAAATAAGGGGTGGAGGAGAAAAAGTAGAATTAGCATATGTGGGAAGGAAAGACAATAGTTATCTTCACTCTTGCACTGGTAACAATATTGCAAAAGCAGGCCAACTCCAACACAGGAGAAAGACACCCACAACTGTCATGGTTCAAATGCCTTGTGATATGCTTTTAAATGCTATATATATTCTCTGCCCCTGATTCCTCCCCTTCCCTTAGCTCAGGTTTATCTTGTATAGATAGCTCCACCCTTTGTTCATTCTTCCCAATAATGCATCTCAGCCATATGTCTCAGGGAGTGGATCACATGATCTTTTGATCTATCCGATGTTCATTGTTGTAAGATCCTAAAGTTTATGGATTAAACTTCACAAGATCTACAAGGTGTTGTCTGGATTGAGTCACTGTTTATCCAGCTAAGATTGGGTTATCAGCATCTCAACACAACTAAGTTACAGAGGTCAAACTTTCAATGCTTAGATTGGAGAGGCAGAACAACAACCCAGCATCGAAAATTATCGTAGGCTATCTACATTCTTCTCCGAGTGGAGGGATGATATCCATATTCATAGGATTTTTTATGTTTATCATCCAATATACTTGTGAGATGTTCATTAACCATAATAGCTCCCCTTTGCTTAACTTGGAGAATGGGATAAATTGTCACTTCCAGTGCCTAGCAAGTGTCAATTGAGCTGTGAGGAATACTTGACACTTGAGCCGACCAATGGTTCCGTGGAATATCTGTACAAAACCGACTCTGTAGTAGATGAAAATCTTTAGACCACAAAGATGTTGTAAATGAAAATGTCCACCAAATATGAAACCTATTGCAAGTGGATGTACATCCACAGATCTCTTCTTACAAGGAGAAAATATTTGAGAACTTCTATTATCCTCTACTGCTGCAGAGTGGCAGCGTCCCGCGAATCGCCGTCTTTAAATGGTGGCTTGCGCATGCGCGGCTAGCGGGCGGGAGCATGCTGATGTCCGCCGACGAGCCGTGATTGCTTGCCACAGGAGAGCTGATGTAAACACGGCGGTTCCCCGCGCTGTCAGGCAGCTAAGAAATCTACTGATCCCTGAGTTAGATCTCTTATGCCCCTGACAGCTAACAGTTAGAACACGCTCAGGGAGCACAATTAACCCCTAGAGCGCCCCCCAGGTTAACCCCTTCACTGCCAATAACCAGGGCCAGCCCTACCATGGGTCCCAGTAGGTCCATTGGACCCAGGCAGCACTTTGAGAGGGGCAGCAAATTGAACCATGGCCGCCTTTCCTTCTCTTCTATTTACTCAGCAAATTGACGACCAAGATTTTTTTTCCAGCAGTTTGTGCGTGCCTGTTACTACTGATACTACCCTAGCTTGTCCCTATAATGCCCTAGCCTGCCTATATACTGCCCTAGCCTGTCTATATATTACCCTAGCCTGTGTATATACTGCTCTAGCCTGCCCCTATACTACCTTAGTCTGCCCCTATTCTACCCTAGCCTGTGTATATACTGCCCTAGCCCACCCCTATAGTGCCCTAGCCCACCCCTTGGAATCGAACATAATGGTATGTCATATAATTTTGCATATAGACAAGGTGCTGTTGCATGTAAATCTGACTTCCTGATAAATTTAATTTTAATTATCGTGATATATAATCATGGATGTGGGGGCTTTTTGGTGGGCATGAGGTTTTTTTTGGGGGGGGCAGTATTTCATTCTTGGACCCAAGCAGCGCAATATCTTGGGCCAACCCTGCCAATGACATTTATAGAGTAATCAGTGGATATTTAAATTTCTGATCACCATATAAATGGCATTGGTCCCAAACCGTGTCAAAAATGTCTGACATGTCTGCCCCAATATGAAAGTCCCGATAAAAATCGCAGATCGCCGCCATTACCAGTAAAAAAAAAATTGTAAAAACGCCAGAAATTAATTCTCATGGTTTCTAAACGCTGCAACTTTTGCACAAACCAATCAATAAACGCAGAATGCGATTTTTTTAAACAAAAATATGAGGAAGAATATAAATCGGCCAGAACCAATGAATACATTTGTTTTTTTTTTTATATTTTTTATTTGGATTTGTATTTTAGCAAAAAGTAAGAAATATATTTTTATTTTTTTGCAAAATTGTCGCTCTTTTTTTGTTTATAGCAGTGATCAGAAATGACGCAGAGGTGATCAAATACCACCAAAAGAAATCTCTATTTGTGGGAAAAATAGAACGCATATTTCATTTGGGTACAACGTCGCGCGACCGCGCAATTGTCAGTTAAAGTGACGCAGTGCCAAATCACAAAAAGTGCTCTGGTCCTAACATGGGAAATCCTTCTGGGGCTGAAGTGGTTATTAGAGACCTTGAGGAGAGCTGGTACCTACTAATATCTGGAGTATAGCACCCAAAAAACAGACCAAATTAGTGCTTCAAAGCTGAAATCAAGCAGGTGTTCCATTGCCTTTTTGTTGGGAAAAAAAGCAGCACAGTGATGAGCTAATCTCTCTATAACTCTGACTTCTCCTTTTATTAGCTTGCTTTTTTGAACTGATAGGCTCCTTGTGTTATTGCTTTCTTAGGCCTCGTGCACACGGTGCGATTGTCGTACAACCGCACATCCAATTTTTCCCAAAATCGGCTGTCCGTGATTTTGTCTAGCATACTGACGGGAGTAAAGTTATCATTCCACAAAGGCGAACATAGTGACCTGATACAAGCGTATAAATAGGAAGTTCATTTTTGGTGTGCCACCCGTTGAGCCGCTTCTGCTAATTTCGATATTAAAAAGACATTAAAAAGATGATAATGTGAGCTGCATTTCGTAATTTCAATTGCCGCTTCACGAATGTGAATTACGAACAAAGGTTTTACACCTCCTGGTCGTTCCTGGGTTCCGAACATGTGTGTTTGTACTTACAACTTTTGTTTGTTCAACTTCGGTACACACGAGCCAAAAATCGGACGACGCCTTGTCGGCAGACAAAAGTTTTCTAGTCTGCTCATACAACTTTTGTTGGACGATAATTCAAAATCGGCTGTCGAATGGAGCGTATTAACGGTTGGATTCTTGTACGACAGGCTTTCGTACGACAATTGTAGGCCGATAATTGTACCGTTTGTACGGGCCATTACACTCCAGCCTTTACAGGAACTGCAAGAAGCTAATAGCAGGTCAAATGCAGGTACTTACACTGCTTGCATTTAAAAATATATTTGATATATTAAAGATTACAGAGCTGCATTACTATGTACTTTTAATGTCTTCCTAAAGATCAGCTTTTACAATGTCATAGATTAGGCAGAACTGTAGTTCAGTACTGCACTCTTGTGGAAATAAATGATATGTGCTAGCAAACAAAACAACATTGCATAAATCCTATGTAATAGTTCTGCAGCTATTTTACTCTTTAAATGGTTAGTTCACCTTTTAAAAAAAAATAAAAAAAATAAAAAAGGTAAACTAACCCTACATCGTCCCCATGATTAGCTGTCAATGCGGACACAGCCAGTGTAGCACTCCAGGGATTTGAAATCCTCACTCTTCTTTCTCTTATTTATGTAAGGTTTACAGGATGGATCAGAGTCCAACAGTCCAACCAAGGACTCCACTGCTACTGCAAGACAGAAGTGCTAGGCAATATGCCCCCATGCTGCCTACAATTAGAATTGTGCTTAGAAGGGAAGCAGCTTTTGTATCTGTTCCTGTCATGCATGAGTTCCACAACAGTTAACTACCTAAGCCCTGGTCGCTGTTTTAAAATGGCATGGGGATAGTGGTTTTTCTCAGCGTCCTTTTAAAATGGCACCCAGACTCAATTCTGGAGGGTTCAGCAGCTTCTGGTGCTGGAACCGCTGGCTGAAATGATCAACTCCTGGGCTTCAGATTTTGCTAAATAGAGCTTCATAAGAGCACATGTAGCAGTTTGCTGTAAACACTATGCTTTTGCATTGTGTTTCCATTGGAAGGGATATGACATCACATCAGCTTCTTTGAGGATAAGTTCACTTTCTTGTATATGGGAGACGCCGGGGATCTCGCCAAGTTGCCATTCCATCTCCTCACTTAGAAAGGAAATAAGAGAGGACAGAGTAAGAGGGGGTCCCGTTGCCTGACAGAGGGCCATATTTTCAACTACAGGGAAGAAACCCCTTGTATCAGAGGAATATTTTTGGCCACTTTGACATTGTAAGTAGAAGGTTTAATTGGACATGTGCACTTGCTGTGATGCCTTTTCCCCAAGCCATTCATGCTATGAATACCTTCATTTGTTTGTATTCATCTACAGTACCCTCATTTTGAAGGTCCCTATACTCCATATTGAAGGAAGTGGGGAGAATGTTTCTCTTTTGCAGTCTGTCCAGATGGTGTCTGTGGGTTAGCACTCTGGCCAATTAATATGCTCAATGTAAGTGTTTTTGACATACAAATGTAGACCAATGAAAAACTGTTATTTGACTCAAATGTCAGTAATGGCTATTTATGCTTACAGAGTGGTAATTATCCCTGAAGAAGATGAAGTTGAATATTTGAAACGCGTTGGGATTTTTCCAGCTCCTAACAGCATTTACTGTACTGGGATATACAATTATGTTGAAATTTAACAGCAAATAGCTGGAATTACCACAGTGTGCCAATGACTGTACGTGAATGTTTTTTTATGGTAAAATTTGTTTTTTCTAGTGTAATTTATCTTTGAAAATGTTCCTAAGTGCTTTATGTCTTTTACCCCTAGTAAATTCAATATTTAGATCCAACCCGACAGTCTCCTCAGCACTGTATCTCCATCTTCCACACAACTGCCCTTGCTGACATGGCCCATGGCTATTTATGAAGTGAGCTTTGCCTCCTGCCATCCCACTACTGGGGATTGGCCAAGGCCTCATAAATATTCAAGGCAGCTTCTAACCTCCACCCACTGATTCTAGAAGATTCTCCAACCTTATGGAGGAGGAGGCACCAAAGAGCTGCCAGGATGAGTCACCCAGCCCTGAACTTCACTGAACCCTAACCCAGATTCCATGGCTCAGACTTAGCTCTGAGCTAAACTAGAATTTACCTACTCTAAACTCTAACACACCCTACACTACTTCTAGCACACACTAGATGGTGCTACATATGTATATTTTTGAAAATTCAATAAAAATATTTGAAACACTCCCTCACTCCATTACTTTTTCTGTATTCAAGCCTGAAGGATTATTTGGACTCTGGCACCTCGCTTCACCTCCTTTAGGTGCTGCCATTCAGGTTAATGTTCTCCTTAAATTGGAACTTTAGTCAGAAAATGAAGTTCTGGTAGATCACTTCAGGCTGGCCTCTTTTGTAGGTATAGCTATGTAAAACATAAAAAACTGTCTATATTGTTTAAATTCCAGTAATACACTGTTTCACCCTGCTCTGCACATGCTCAGTTGCTCTCCATTTTAAGTATTTTTAGGCACTGCCGAGTTTGTAGAGGCCGATCTGCTGATAGCCTTAACCACTTCTTGACTGCGCTATAGCCAAAAGACGGCTACAGCGCGGTCGTCCAGTTCTGGGAGAGCATCTATGGACGTCTTCTCAAAACCACGCCCCCCCCCCCGAACGCCCCCTGCAGTGCATACCCAGTTCGCTCTGTGATTGCTGTGTCCTTCGGGCACAGCTGATCACGGATCGGGGTAAAGGGCCAATCATTGCAGCCTTTTTCATGTGATCAGCTGTGTCCATTCACATCTGATCAGCTGTAAACAAATTTGCTGGTTATTGGCATTCCTTTCCTCACACGCTGTCACAGCGTGAGAAGAGGAGAGCCAGTAACCAGCAAATGTGACAGGGGACATTTACACTGATAATCAGGGCACTGATTATCAGTGTCCTTATTATCAGGGCAGCCCCAATAGTACCATTCAATGTTATATCAGTGCAGCATCATCAGTGTCTCCTCATCAGTGCCACCTCCTTAGTGCCCATTAGTGCATCCTCATCAGTGCACACCAATGAAGGAGAACAATTACTTACTTGCAAAATTTTATAACAGAAACTAAGATTTTCAGCCTTTTTTCATTTGTTTAGCAAAAAAATTAAAACCCAGTGGTGATTAAATGCTACCAAAAGAAAGCTCTATTTGTCTCAAAAAAATGATAAAAATGTAATTTGGGTATGGTGTTACATGGCTGCACAATTGTCATTCTATGTGCAACAGCACTGAAAGTTGAAAATTGGCCTGGGCAGGAAGGGGGTGAAAGTGCCCAGTACTGAAGCGGTTAAAGCGGAATTAAACCCCCTTTCCTTTACAACCAAGGAAGCTGCTTCTGTTTGATCTGCAACTGGCATGATGCTGCACATGTGATCAGTTATGACACCAGTCGTTTGATGGTTTGACAGTTTGGTTAAGGACACACGCAAATGTGACAGTTAACATTTTTGGCATTCCAGGAATGTAGCTGTTTTTGAAACTGTTAAACAATGGGTTTAGTTCTGCTTTATGATTTACAGCTGGGGCTCTGGGCTTCAGCAAAATGGCAGCCTCCATGAAGAAGAAACAGGACTAATGCTTGAGGCAATTTACAGCAAACACTCATTTTGGTAACATAATTATTAATGTGGAATGCATGTTCCTTGCTAAAGAACATTATTTTTTTTATCAAGTTACGGGTAAAGTTCCGCTTTAAAGTGGAGTTCCACCCAAATGTGGAAGTTCCGCATTAAGGGAAGGTGACCGCTTGACGTGCAACAATTGGCATGTAATTTTTTTTGGGGGGGGGAACCGGGTCCAGGGTCCATTTCCTTTCCCGGTGCCGCGGAGCCCGTAGGAAGTTCACCCCCCCCCCTGCGATCTTCTGGGACACGTCACAGGTCCTCGTAGATATGGCGGCCATTCACAGCATGACTCACTTTGAAGCCAAAGCCGGGCGCCCAGACTTGTGATGTTGGCACTGTACAGAGGAGGGGGAGAAGAGCGATGCTGCGGGCACCTGCATCACTGGAGCCTGGGACAGGTGAGTGTCCGATTATTAAAAGTCAGCAGCTACACTTTTTGTAGCTGCTGACTTTTAATAGGGTGGAACTCCGCTTTAAGTGAGGTTCCATGACTTGGGCTGCTAAATTTGCTTGCAAACTGTAAGATGAGGGTGGTGATAGGGTGGTCATACTGTCCTCCATGTTTCCCTCCTCGTTGGGTGCCAAGCAGGGTCACGTGAGAGGCCTACCCCAAGGTGGGTTCTTCTGGGCTACGCTAGGCATTTTGTATAGGGTCAATGCCATACACATGGGGTACCTTTTACTTGAGCCACACTCTTGATCCAGTAGATGACAAACATGAACAAACTCTAGGAAACTCTCATATACCAATACCGTTACTTATGCATTCAGGAGGGAGAGGCAGAGTCCTCTCTCTCCACCTGTCCAGCGTATCCCGTAATGCACCTAGTGTGGACTCCATGTGTGCACTTCACATAACTCTTTCTCTAACGTACCTGTGAACAGGATTAGGGCCCCGGCAGTGCAAATCTGCTACCATTACTATGGGAGATGGATCGCGACCGAAGGAGTGCCAATAACATATCCCTCGCTGCAAGAGGCTATCACACCTGTCACATGTACACGCTTAACGACAGGCTGCTAGAGAAACCTTCTTTACCCTTGGTAAACACTGTATCTTCACACTGTATGAACTCCTTGTACTGATGTCTTCATACCCCAATGTGTTTAATGGCCTGAGCTGTAGACTATGTGTGCCGGTTACTTACATTGCACCCCTTTAGTAACTTCAGACCAGACAAAGGCAAAACTCAAAAGCTTTACTTGAAGAATAAGTTAACATGAAGACAGTCACAGGTAACAGTTTGGAAAAAAGTACAGACATTTCCTAACATCCCTAGTCCCTAACCCAGGCTTGTGGCTGCCCAAGTATTCCTGCATGGGAAGGAGTGTATCTTTGGCAGAATCCAGGAATTGGCATCTTCGGGGAGCACTGCACGTTCCAGCAATTCTCCTACATCTTGCTGACTGTCTGTGTCTTTCTTCCCATGGAGACCATGTGTGACTTCTCTCTCGCCACCACTGAATCCAGGCTCCCTGTCCCTTTTATAGCACACAGGACCGGAGGGTTGGACCCAAGAAAAGCCTGCCAAGACCGAAAACCCGGGAGTGCAGTTAACTCGAAGCTTCCCAATGGGACAGCAGTGATCTGTACCTACCTGCAAAGGCTCAGTATCAATCGATCTTTTTCAGTCAATATGGATTTTGATTTATTGTCACAGTCTGCTAGTGGTGCTTCGGCTTCCCTTTCTACTCTGCTGCCTTTGCTTTTCCTCCTGTATTGTGTGGACAGTTTCGTGCATCCTTGTGGCTGAGATGTCTGGCGCTTCCTGCACCTCCTCCTAGTCAATTTTCTTTGAGAAGGGAGTGGATCGGCGTGCGTAGCGGTTACACAATTGCGATGATGGCCCTGCACAAGCACATTATGGTGCCAATTTTGAAAAAAGTTTTAAATGCCAATGTTCAGCTACCGGTGCTGTGCTGTCACTTGTGTATGCTGGCTGCCTTCTGTACACATGTATAGCGCACCCCTTAAAGAACTGAAAATAGAAAGGGACTCCCCACCCTGCATAGCCAGGTACACTGCATTTTTACAGCACACTTGAGGCAAGGAACAGTCCAGTGCTTTGTTTTGTAATTTTTATTAGGGGATTTAATTTAGATAGGGAGAAGGGTAATATAGGATGCCCACATGGCTTTAGTAGAACTTTCAGGGACAACTTTTTCTGTACAGCTTGCTCCTGCACAGCACTTACTTGAAGCACTACAACTCACAGGACCAACTGGCACTGTTAGATTGGTAGCAAATGCCCTTTACAGGCAGGGAACGCAAGCCCCTTGTTTGTGTAGCAAAGTCCTAGTGCCCAGCTGTCCTTCTGTGGCTACTGAGCACAGCACCACCTCTTCAGGCACTGCCAGCCCATCTGGCTGCATCTGCCCCTCTTGGCTAAACTTCCACAGTCCTCCCAGACTGACTGTGCATCCATCTCAGACTGCATGAAGAGGGCCCCTTCAGCACCTCCAAACTCGAGGTCAGCCCCCCCTCCAGACTAGGGGCCTACCATCAAGGGTCTCTGACAGCCTCCTAACACTCCATCTCCATCTTCCACCCTAACTCCACTGCCCCAGCTGGCCTGACCATGAGTATTTGAGGGGGCCTGCCCCCTGCCAACCCATCTGTTGGGGATCGGTCAGGGGCCTCAAGAATACTCTAGGCAGCTCCTCCTCACCTCCACTCCCATCCTTATAGAATCTTCTCCAAGTTTCTTGATGTAGGGGGAGGTATCAGAGGTGCTGTCTGTGAGTCATCCAGCCCTCCCTGAGTCTGCCCTGACCCAGATAAGCCAGAACATTTTACCTACAAGAAAAACAAAAAACTAGCACTCTAGCACACTAGCTAGGGGGTGCTACACATGGATTCTTTCCAGGTTAAGTCCACTGTGTTATATTTTATCTGTCTTTGGTTGTAGTATTCTAGTATGGGTTATACAGCTTAAGCACTGGGGATAAATGAGTTAAAAATTGCATATGTGTTTAGTAAGTGTATGTTTGAATATATGTGTATAGGTAGGTATATGTACAGTATGTATTCAGTTGTTACTGAATATAAATGTATATGGGTATTTGCAGGCATATTATAGAAAGGTACATTATATACAGTAGGTGCGTATAGGAATATATGTGTGTATCTACATACGCTATGTATATAGGCTTGGATATACAGTATAGGTAGGTTTACATGTGAGTTTCATGTTAAGGAGGTGTTAGGAACCATGAATCAGACTGAAACAGAAAATTAAGTAAAAATCACACCTTTAATATAATAATAAAAATCGTACAGATCAGGAACGTAGTCAAAACATAAGCCAGAGTACGGAAGCCAAAACGTGTAATCAGGTGAGCCGGTAATCAGAAAGTCAGGGATCAGCATAGTCGGAAGCCAAAGATCAGGATCAGGAACCAGAAGGGCCCTCAGCCGGGCAAAGTCTTCAACAGGAACTCAGCAGAGACACTCAGGATATGTTGACCAAGGTGAAGGCAAGAAAGGAATGAACAAGGCAGTTTTAATTGGCCAGAAGGGGCTGGCTGTAGGCTGCACTGATGAGGCAGGTAATAGTAACCAGGGGAGACACAGAGGAAACAATGAGTGGCTGGTAATTAACCTACTCTACTCCTACTTTGAAAGGGGCTGCACCTAGGGGTATGTTTTCTGCAAAAGAGCAGTGGGTAGAGGCTAAGGGATGTTTTTCTCTGCTTTATCCAGCCCACATCATTCCTTGGCCCACAGAAGATCTAACAGTCATAGTCGATCAGGACATAGACATCATCACTTGTCCTCCTGCCAGTCTGCCTGCAGAACCCATTGCAAATCATTCTGGCTTGTCTCAAAATGGTTCTCTGCCAAGAAAAGATGCCTACTGGGCCTGCGGAAAACAAGCTGCGCTTGACAAGATGATTTGTGGAACCTGTTCTGGAGAAGTTTCCAAGGATAAAGAAACTGAAAGACAGGAGGCAATGCTGTTGATGAAGCAGATGATAAAGGATTCTATCAAGAAGTTATCAGTCTCCCAGGAAATGCCAGGTCCGATCATGATGTTGACAATGGGCGTGGTAATACGTTTCAAGGCTATTACCACCCCTTTCTCAAGCCTATAGAAATTTTTCCATAGGCTTGAGAGGCTTGAGAAAGGGGTGGTAATAGCTCTGAAATGCATAGCTACTCCCATTGCCGTCATTGTGACATCATCGGCCACAAGGACCGTTCTAATGACTGGCTTCTGTTGGACAGAGATGGGTACACATGGAATGAAATTCAGCCAGTCTGAATTCTGAACCATATAAATTTTGATATGTGTATACCCAGCTTTGGACAAAGCTATTAGTCGCGTAACTTGTGGCAAAAATGATCTGATTCCCCAGGATAGAAACAGAAGAAGGAGGAGCTCAGCCATGAGGAAATAATATAGGAACCAAATTTATTCTTTCTTGAGTAGAGGAGATTAAGAGGGGATATGATCAACATGTACAATCACAAAAGGGGTCCATATAGTAAACGTGGTGTTGATTTATTCACACAGAGGACAAGGGAGCACTCTTTATGTTTAGAGGAAAATAAATTTAATCTCCAAATACAGATAGGTTTCTTCACAGTAAGAGCTGTGAAAATGTGTAATAGACTCCCTCCAGAGGTGGTTCTTGCCAGCTCAGTAGCTTGCTTTAAAAAAGGCCTGGATTCTTTCCTAAATGTACATAATATAACTGGGTACTAGCATTTATAGGTTAAGTTGATCCAGAGAATATCCAATTGCCTGTCAGGGGATCAGGAAGGAATTTTTTTCCCCTGCTGTAGCACATCGGATCATGCTTTGCTGGGTTTTTTCGCCTTCCTCTGGATCATCCGTGGGTAAAAGATGGTGTATATGGGATTGTATATATTTTTTATTTAATTGGTTGAACTGGATAGACTAGATGTGTCTTTTTTCAACCTAAATATGTAACTATGATTTCTGCAAGAAAATACTTGCATCAAAAATCAAAGGACCCAAGATCTTATCATCCTTGAGAGAAGTTCAGTAGAGGATGGAAGGGCTCAAAAGCTACCTTTCTTAAACCGGCAAAATCAAAAGCGGCGCATTCTGCTCAAGATAACCAGAAGTAATTTTGAGTCCTTTTCCACCCAGCTCTGCCCAGTAGGTGCACAGTTAAAGGCATTTGGCCTTAATGGGTGGATGGGTGTTCAGACCAGTGGGTGGCGTCAACACGTTCAGACGACATCGTCCTCATGCGTCTCTTCTTCCTACCAAAATTCCAAGGTCCAGGCAGAAAAAGCCCAAATTATGCACTAATATGTGCAGAAACTTCTTCTTCGTCAGAGGACAGTAGTGCCCATTTCTGAATTGGAAAAATTCTCTGGATTATATTCCCCAGTATTTTTGGTAAACAAAAAGAAGGTTGGAGGCTGGTTCTAGACTTAAAAAAGCTAAACAGGTTTATTTGTCTAGAACGATTCAAGTCACTGAACACAGTCATTTTGGCAGTCCAACCAGGAGATTGGTTGGTCCTCCCAGATCACCAGGATGCCTATTTGCACATTCCAGTATATCCAATCTTATCTAAGGTTCTAGGTAAACAGTTATCATCTTCAGTTCCAGTGTCTACCCTTTGGCCTAATCGATGTCCCCAAGAACATTCAAAAAGGTGTTGGTAGTAGTCCTGACACCTCTGCAGGAACAGGGGATCAGGTCCTACACTATCTGGACAACACCCTGAAATTGTCTCAATGCAGGAAACAATTGTATTACATTTATGAATGGTGATAGGCACCTTACACAGGCGTGATTCATTGGTTAATCAGCCAGGACAAGAGTCAACTGGTTCCTAGCCCAGAGATAGTATATTTGGGTGCTCTCTTCACCCGGAAATTCCCAGTGTCTCTTCCTCCAGAAAAATATTCCAGTTATCAGGTGGAAAGTGAAAAAGCCTTGTAGAGATGATCAAACCGTGTCATAGTGCCTTAGCCTTCTAGGGAGTTTTTCCTTGTGCATTCTTATGATCAAGTGGGTGCACTGACATCTACGAATATTTCAACGGGACTTCCTTTCTCAGTGATAAATTTCAATAATGATAATAATGGACAACAGGGCGGTGGTGCCTATATACAGAACCAGGGAGACTAATGCAGCAGGTCACTTGGTTAGGTTATGCCTTTCCTCCAGTTCCCTTGATTCTGAGGTTCCTTCAATGACTAGTGGAGGAAGAAGTAATTCTCTTGATAATGATTCCTTACTGGCCAAGTAGGCCTTGGTTGACATTGCTGGCTCATCTGGAAGTGTGCGACCCTCTGCCTTTACCTATACTTACGCAGAAGAATCCTGAAGAATTTCGTTTTTTTTTAAAGGTTTGGCAGTTGAGTGGAAGAGGCTGGAAGATCTAGGTTCTTCTCACGGACATTGCTTCAAGAAAGAAAAAGCTCTATTAGCAATATTTATTATAAAATCTGGCAAAAGTTACCAGCATTTGCAGGGGTGGAAAGATTTGATCCATTTGCTCTAGAAGTACACAATGTCCTCCAGTTCTTACAGGCAGGTCTAGATTTAGGTCTAGGAATACATACCATGCAAGTATAGGTTTCAGTGTTATCGGCCCTCACAGACACTAGATTGGCTCCTAATTCATTAGTAGAGAGATTCCTGATAGCGGTCCTGAGACTTAGACCACCGAGGAAGAATTTGTATCCAAATGGGATTTAGCTTTGATTTAGGATTTTCTTGCTACAGCACCTTTTGCTCCTACTAATAGCTGCTTATTAGAGGACATAATGCGTAAGTCAGCCTTCTTAGTAGTCATCACCTCAGGATGTAGAATATCAGAGATACAGGCTTTATCATTTGCAGAACCATACATCATTTAATTCTTACTCTGACAGGGTAGTTCTTCAACCAATACATCAATTAATTCCTAAAGTTCCAGCAGTCTATCAATGAAATGAAGAATGGGTCTTGCCAACTTTTCCAGAGGTACATGATTCAAGTAAACTGCATGAATTGGATTTGTCAAGAACCTTAGGATATTATATTTCTGCTACACTCCACTTTTGTAAGAATGAAAGGCTTTTTATAGTATCTGTTGGAGCAAGGAAGAGGCAGGTGTCCTTACAGAGGACCACAGCAAGCTGGATTGTGCAAATAATTGAGAATGCATATTGGGCTAATGGTCTACCTATACCTCAGGTGGTGAACATGCATTCAACCAGAGGCATCTCTTCCTCTTGGGCAGCATTGGCAAATGTCTCATCTGAAACAATTTGCTGGGCTTCGAGTTGGCAAAAATTGACCACTTTTATGTCACAATACAGTATGGACTCAGCCAATTTCACCTCTTGAGATTTTGGGAAAAATACTTTAGAATTTTCAGTTCTGTCAAGTCAATTAAAATATTTTTAGCATTACCCTCCCCAGTAGCAAGTTATTTACCACGTGTATGCTGTCATTTAGGCACCAGGAAAAATCGAAAATGGAATACTTACCTTTCTGTAATTTTCCTTTCTGCGTGCCTATCCATGACAGCATACATCATTCCCTCTTCAAAATATTTCCTTTATTTGACTCTAATTACAAATACTCCTGTGGGTTGGATGTGGGCAGAGCAACCACCCATGTGTATACTGTCAGGGATAGGCACCAGGAAAGGAAAATTGTGGAAAGGTAAGCATTTAACACATATCATAAAACGCAGACTCAGTTCTACAAACGCAAATGATCCATTTTTTTTACAATTTTGTTAGCATTCAAAATCAGCCAATAGGGAAAATGGATTCAATTCCCAACTCTCCCGGGTTACCTGGGAGACACAGCAGAGTTGTGGGTGGTCAATTTGTCTCTGTTGTTATTTATCTTTAGAGGCGTCCTCACAGTAGGTGTGTGTGTGGGGGGCAGAAAAAGATAGCAACCAGGCAGCAATGAGAGAAGGAGAGGATTGAGACATGACTGAGGTTGGGCTGGTATTAGAAGAGCGGGAGGGCTTCTGCTTCATTAAGGGGAGAGTGTGTAGAGACAAAGCACCATCCTCCTGCCTTGAACACAGTGATAGCTGGGTGTATGTGTGCACAGGACTGTCAGACCAGCCTGTATTGTAATGAGGCCTCACAGGAGGACCAAGATGGATGCTACAGAATGCTTTGGTTTATACTGATTATGGATAAGCATAGTTTTGGCATGAATTTAGGTTTGGACTTTACCCGGAAAGAAGTTGTCACTGCCGCCAAATCAGCACCCAGGTAGCTGCAGCCAGGGCATTCCTCGTCCCACAGCAACACATATCTAAGAGGTGGGGATGGCAACATGGCTATGTGCCCATATTAGGTAGATTATTTCCCCCCATACAGTCCTGCTCACCATTATTGGCACCCATGAAGTTTATGTACATATTGTGGAATATCTACTGAAGGAAATGTATCAAATTAACCAACATATTACTACAGATAGCTTGTGTTTGACAAAAAACTGTAAATGATAAACATTATGAGGAAAACAGAGAAAACCATAATGCTTGCCTTGTCAGTGGTATTGGCACCCTTTGCTGCAAATCAGTATGGAAACCCAATTTGGCTCACCTGTTGCAGATCTCAAATGAGGATCACCTGTGATGAATTGCCTCCACCCATGTGACCCAAATTAGCCAATAAATGAACATTTTGGTTTTATAAAAAGCCACCTGTTATTCCCTCTTCATGTGTGACAATGGTAAAGACAAAGGAGCTGTCTGACGACACCAGAAATGCTATTATTTGCAAGCACAAGACCTCCAAAGGGTATAAGGCCATCTCCAAAGACCTTGGCATCCCCGTTTCAACGGTGCGTAATGTTATTAAGAAGTTTTCCAGGCATGGAACTGTCAAGAACCTCCCTGGACGTGGGGGGAAGAGAAAAATTGATGACAAAAGTCTTCGAAG
>BLSH010287504.1:3034-13391 GCA_018402905.1 Glandirana rugosa | reverse complement strand
CTACACAGTCTAGAGACACCTCTCTGGTGACGAAGGTGTATCCTGTTCCCAGGAAGAGACGTCGTACGACCATCCCCTGTCTAAAAAGATGAATCCGACACAAACGAAAGACTCTTTTAGCCTTCTTTTAATTGACATTCTGAGAGGTGTAAAAACAAAACTACGCGGACCTTAAATAAATCGACCAGACTTGATTTCCCGGTTAACCCGAAAGATACTTTGGATCTTTCTAGGGATTGACCTCCTCGGAGTAAGTGAACTTGTATTTGAGTAACAATCCCAATCCAGACTCGAGTCTTCCTTCGACAGTATGGACGAGTGACGTCGTGGTTTTGGAAAAGATCCTGCTGATATAAATTTGGTACATTTCCATTTATTTCTGAAGACATTCACTCAGTTATGCAAAACATGAAGGGGTGCCAATAATGGTGAGCAAGACTGTATGTGTGGCTGGAGAATGCCGTGGCTGCAAGGTTTTGGTGCTGCAGTGAGCAGGTATGACAGCTTCCTTCTGAGCTCAGACCTAACCCTAACAATGAGTTTATGTTCAAGTGAATGAGGCTCCTCCAGTTAGGGATCTTTCTAGGTTTCATAGAAAGCCCAATTGGCCCTTTAGTTCAGACCAGCTAAATAAATTCCAGGCGCATCAAAACAAAAATGTGGAGAGTCTTACAGTTAATTTTCTTCCGATTTTCTCAGAAAGCAAACACAGCCTAAGTAGAAAAATCTGTCCCCTACCAGCATGCTGCAGAGAAGGACCCTTGTCCTATGTGGAAGCAGTGGTCTCTCCACAGAGATCTGACACATCCTCTGCTGGGTCATACCAATAGTTCTATAATCGGCATGTAGAGTAGGTAGGGGGTACCTCCTCTATGTTCCTCTCCTCATTGGACACCAAGTGTAGGTCACATAGGTGGCCTACCCTGGGTTGGGTTCTTCTGGGATACACTAGGCACCTGGAACAGGGTCACTGCCTTACACATGGGGTGCCTTTACTCGTGTGGCCAACTTGAACTTTAGTTAACTCTCTTGATGTTACTATACACCACAACAGCCGCTGTTGCATTTAGGAGGGACACGCTGAGCCAATGCCATCTCCACCTGTCCAGTGTATCTCAGCTACCTCACTCCCAGTGGTGGAATGGGGTTCTGCCGTTTACCTAGTGTGCATGCACTCACTTAACTCTTCCTCTTCCGTACCTGTGCACAGGATGGAGACCTCTGCATTGCTGATCTGCTCCCGTTGCTATGAGAGATGGACCTGCTCATGGAGAAAGTGCTGAGAACAACTTCTCCTGCAAGAGGCTATACTACCTGCCACATGTACACACTTACAACAAGCTGCTAGAGAAACCTTTGCTACCCTTGGTAACCACTTGTGTCTTCACAATGTAGTAAAGTGTTACTAAACCCAGGACCCTGCCTTCACTATATTCGGTCTACCGCAGTACACAGAACATGGAAATGCAATTACTTTAGTGAATATAAAACTGCTAAATACCCTTTCTCATCAGCAGTATATACAGTGCATCCGGAAAGTATTCACAGCGCTTCACTTTTTCCACATTTTGTTATGTTACAGCCTTATTCCAAAATTATCTAAATTCATTATTTTCCTCAAAATTCTACAAACAAAACCCCATAATGACAGCGTGAAAGAAGTTTGTTTGAAATCTTTGCAAACGTATTAAAAATAGAAAAGAAAAAAAAAATCACATGTTCATAAGTATTCATAGCCTTTGCGATGACACGCAAAATTGAGCTCAGGTGCATTCTATTTCCACTGATGATCCTTGAGATGTTTCTACACCTTGATTGGAGTCTAAAGTAGTGGAGTGCTATCTTTTAACTTAAATATAAGATGTTTAAACAAAAATTGAATCTTATTGTGCCAAGTGCTAGCCGTAGTGTGACTTTCAAAACACAAAAATCATAAAGCAATCAAATAATATTTGCTATGGACTCACACTGAATTACTGATTCAAACATATGCTTCTATAATAGTGCATAAACATATACTATATAGTGGTTCTCTGTGTCTCAAGGCTGGACACACCACTTATATAGTTACAACAGTGTGCTCTATATTAGGTGCATCCACATATATCATAACATATATTTCACTTATTATAATAGTCTTTAGTGTCTTTTGTCCTGTGAACTGAGTTTTTCCCTTCACCAAAAATGTACAAACAGTGTGCTAGTGTACATCAAATTGTGACTTTTTTTCTTCCTTCCTGTGTCACCCTTAAGTGTTCTAGCCTCTCACCTGAGATGTGCTAGATCTATAGCACATAAAGGTTTCTTTATGCAGTTGGTATGGGGTGTTCAATCCGCCTCTGGGGGTCCCCTGTACGTCTGTCCAGCTCTCCGTTTCCTATGCTGGCCGTCTAGGTCCCATGGTGCATATATGCATAGGTGTGCGCAGCCTATTGCATTAGGGTGTGCACCACAAAAGCGTAAACGTGTGTGTGTGTATATGTCAGAAGGGCAGATGACAGTACCAATAGGGCAGAGATCGGTGTCAGTGGTTTATTTTTATTTTATTTTATTTTTTTATTTTGTTTTCTTTATAATTTTTTTACAATATTATACTTTATTATTTTTTTACAATTTTTTTTAGGAGCCCTGCTGGGGGACTTTGGTGAAATAACAGGGGTCTAAACAGACCCCTGATGTCTCACTTTTGAGACAGAGAAAGAGACTGAGGACTGAGATTCCACAGTTTCTTTCTCTGCAGCCAGGCAACAGGGGGAATCTGCACAGTACAGGGTGATTAGGGTGTGCCCAGGAACACCTGCCACCCTATGTGCGCATGCCTATATGGGTGTTGCGCCTTTGTTCTCCCAGTACATGTGTAAAAAAGCCAAATTCTCTCTTGGTGTAATATTGTTTGCGTAAAAGCTTTATTTAAAATACTAAAAACTCATATTTAAAAACAAGAAGCCAGCATGAATCCATGAGCGGCGAGCTCTTCTGTATTACGGCGTCACTTGCGGTCAACTCTGCTACCGCCCCAAGCAGAGCGGTAGCAGAGGTGACCGGAAGTGATGCTGTAATACAGATGAGCTCGCCACTCATGGATACATGCTGGCCTCTTGTTTTTAAATGTGAGTTTTTAGCATAAGTATTTTAAATAAAGCTTTTACACAAACAATATTACACCAAGAGAGAATTTGACTTTTTTACACATGTACTGGGAGAACAAAGGCGCAACACCCATATAGGCACCGTGGGACCCAGACGGCCAGCATAGGAAACGGAGAGCTGGACAGATGTACAGGGGATCCCCAGAGGTGGATTGAACACCCCATACCAACTGCATAAAGAAACCTTTATGTGCTATAGATCTAGCACATCTCAGGTGAGAGGCTAGAGCACTTAAGGGTGACACAGGAAGGAAGAAGAAAAGTCACAATTTGATGTACACTAGCACACTGTTTGCACATCCTTGGTGAAGGGAAAAACTCAGTTCACAGGACAAAAGACACTAAAGACTATTATAATAAGTGAAATATATGCTATGATATATGTGGATGCACCTAATATAGAGCACACTGTTGTAACTATATAAGTGGTGTGTCCAGCCTTGAGACACAGAGAACCACTATATAGTATATGTTTATGCACTATTATTGAAGCATATGTTTGAATCAGTAATTCAGTGTGAGTCCATAGCAAATATTATTTGATTGCTTTATGATTTTTGTGTTTAGAAAGTCACACTACGGCTAGCACTTAGCACAATAAGATTACATTTTTGTTTAAACATCTTATATTTAAGTTAAAAGATAGCACTCCACTACTTTCGACTCCAATCAAGGTGTAGAAACATCTCAAGGACGATCAGTGGAAACAGAATGCACCTGAGCTCAATTTTGCATGTCATCGCAAAGGCTATGAATACTTATGAACATGTGATTTTTTTTTTTTTTTTGTTTTCTATTTTTAATACATTTGCAAAGATTTCAAACAAACTTCTTTCACGCTGTCAGTATGGGGTTTTGTTTGTAGAATTTTGAGGAAAATAATGAATTTAGATAATTTTGGAATAAGGCTGTAACATAACAAAATGTGGAAAAAGTGAAGCGCTGTGAATACTTTCTGGATGCACTGTATATACTGCTGATGAGAAAGGGTATTTAGCAGTTTTAAATTCACTAAAATAATTGCATTTCCATGTTCTGTGTACTGCGGTAGACCGAATATAGTGAAGGCAGGGTCCTGGGTTTAGTAACACTTTAATGCATTGTGAAGACACAAGTGGTTACCAAGGGTAGCAAAGGTTTCTCTAGCAGCCTGTTGTAAGTGTGTACATGTGGCAGGTAGTATAGCCTCTTGCAGGAGAAGTTGTTCTCAGCACTTTCTCCATTAGCAGGTCCATCTCTCATAGCAAGGGGAGCAGATCAGCAATGCAGAGGTCTCCATCCTGTGCACAGGTACGGAAGAGGAAGAGTTAAGTGAGTGCATGCACACTAGGTAAACGGCAGAACCCCATTCCACCACTGGGAGTGAGGTAGCTGAGATACACTGGACAGGTGGAGATGGCATTGGCTCAGCGTGTCCCTCCTAAATGCAACAGCGGCTGTTGTGGTGTATAGTAACATCAAGAGAGTTAAATAAAGTTCAAGTTGGCCACACAAGTAAAGGCACCCCATGTTTAAGGCAGTGACCCTGTTCCAGGTGCCTAGTGTATCCCAGAAGAACCCAACCCAGGGTAGGCCTCCTATGTGACCTACACTTGGTGTCCAACGAGGAGAGGAACATGGAGGAGGTACCCCCTACCTACTCTACATGCCGATTATAGAACTATTGGTATGACTCAGCAGAGGATGTGTCAGACCTCTGTGGAGAGACCACCGCTTCCACATAGGACAAGGGTCCTTCTCTGCAGCATGCTGGCAGGGGACAGATTTTTCTACTTAGGGTGTGTTTGCTTTCTGAGAAAATCTGAAGAAAAGTTACTGTAAGACTCTCCACACATTTTTGTTTTGATGCGCCTGGAATTTATTCAGCTGGTCTAAACTAAAGGGCCAATTGGCCTTTCTATGAAACCTAGAAAGATCCCTAACTGGAGGAGCCTCATTCACTTGAACATAAACTCATTGTTAGGGTTAGGTCTGAGCTCAGAAGGAAGCTGTCATACCTGCTCACTGCAGAGCCAAACACTTGCAGCCACGGCATTCTCCAGCCACACATATGGGGGGAAATAATCTACCTAATATGGGCACATAGCCATGTTCCCATTCCCACCTCTTAGATATGTGTTGCTGTAGGACGAGGAATGCCCTGGCTGCAGCTAACTGGGTGCTGATTTGGCGACAGTGACAACTTCTTTCCGGGTAAAGTCCAAACCTAAATTCATGCCAAAACTATGCTTATCCATAATCAGTATAAACCAAAGCATTCTGTAGCATCCACCTTGGTCCTCCAGTGAGGCCTCATTACAATACAGGCTGGTCTGACAGTCCTGTGCACACATACACCCAGCTATCACTGTGTTCAAGGCTGGAGGATGGTGCTTTGTCTCTACACACTCTCCCTTTAATGAAGCAGAAGCCCTCCCGCTCTTCTAATACCAGCCCAACCTCAGTCATGTCACAATCCTCTCCTCTCATTGCTGCCTGGTTGCTATCCTTTTCTGCCCCCCACACACACACCTACTGTGAGGACGCCTCTAAAGATGACTAACAACAGAGACAAATTGACCACCCAAAACTCTGCTGTGTCTCCCAGGTAACCCGGGAGAGGTGGGAATTGAATCCATTTTCCCTATTGGCTGGTTTTGAATGCTAACAAAATTGTAAAAAAAATGCATCATTTGCATTTGTAGAACTGGAAGTTACTGAGTCTGCGTTTTATGATCTGTGTTAAATGCTTACCTTTCCATAATTTTCCTTTCCTGGTGCCTATCCCTGACAGTATACACATGGGTGGTTGCTCTGCCCACATCCAACCCACAGGAGTATTTGTAATTAGAGTCAAATAAAGGAAATATTTTGAAGAGGGAATGATGTATGCTGTCATGGATAGGCACGCAGAAAGGAAAATTACGGGAAGGTAAGTATTCCATTTTCGATTTTTCCTGGTGCCTAAATGGCAGCATACACATGGTAAATAACTTGCTACTGGGGAGGGTAATGCTAAAAATATTTTAATTGACTTCACAGAACTGAAAATTCTAAAGTATTTTTCCAAAAATCTCAAGAGGTGAAATTGGCAGAGTCCATACTGTATTGTGACATAAAAGTGGTCAATTATTGCCAACTCGAAGCCCGGCAAATTGTTTCAGATGAGACATTTGCCAATGCTGCCCAAGAGGAAGAGATGCCTCTGGTTGAATGCATGTTTACCACCTGAGGTATAGGTAGACCATTAGCCCAATATGCATTCTCAATTATTTGCACAATCCAGCTTGCTGTGGTCCTCTGTAAGGACACCTGCCTCTTCCTTGCTCCAACAGATACTATAAAAAGTCTTTCATTCTTACAAAAGTGGAGTGTAGCAGAAATATAATATCTTAAGGTTCTTGACAAATCCAATTCATGCAGTTTAGTTGAATCATGTACCTCTGGAAAAGTTGGCAAGACCCATTCTTCATTTCATTGATAGACTGCTGGAACTTTAGGAATTAATTGATGTATTGGTTGAAGAACTACCCTGTCAGAGTAAGAATTAAATGATGTATGGTTCTGCAAATGATAAAGCCTGTATCTCTGATATTCTACATCCTGAGGTGATGACTACAAAGAAGGCTGACTTACGCATTATGTCCTCTAATAAGCAGCTATTAGTAGGAGCAAAAGGTGCTGTAGCAAGAAAATCCTAAATCAAAGCTAAATCCCATTTGGATACAAATTCTTCCTCGGTGGTCTAAGTCTCAGGACCGCTATCAGGAATCTCTCTACTAATGAATTAGGAGCCAATCTAGCGTCTGTGAGGGCCGATAACACTGAAACCTATACTTGCATGGTATGTATTCCTAGACCTAAATCTAGACCTGCCTGTAAGAACTGGAGGACATTGTGTACTTCTAGAGCAAATGGATCAAATCTTTCCACCCCTGCAAATGCTGGTAACTTTTGCCAGATTTTATAATAAATATTGCTAATAGAGCTTTTTCTTTCTTGAAGCAATGTCCGTGAGAAGAACCTAGATCTTCCAGCCTCTTCCACTCAACTGCCAAACCTTTAAAAAAAAACGAAATTCTTCAGGATTCTTCTGCGTAAGTATAGGTAAAGGCAGAGGGTCGCACACTTCCAGATGAGCCAGCAATGTCAACCAAGGCCTACTTGGCCAGTAAGGAATCATTATCAAGAGAATTACTTCTTCCTCCACTAGTCATTGAAGGAACCTCAGAATCAAGGGAACTGGAGGAAAGGCATAACCTAACCAAGTGACCTGCTGCATTAGTCTCCCTGGTTCTGTATATAGGCACCACCGCCCTGTTGTCCATTATTATCATTATTGAAATTTATCACTGAGAAAGGAAGTCCCGTTGAAATATTCGTAGATGTCAGTGCACCCACTAGAAGGACCTCATAAACGAAAACCAAGTGACTTGTAGATTATTAAGAGACATTTATATCTAAGGAAATGTTTGGAGACTCAATACAGCGTCTATTCATGTACAGTTTTGTAAAAGTCACCTGGATCCACACCAGACACTTCAAAAAATTACTAAATTAAAGGATCTCTGTTATTGATTTGTTTCCCTCTTGGAATCACAGTATAGTGTACTATTTATTCAAATGCTTTGATTGTAAGGAATATAAATATAGATATATTTAATGGGATTTGAAAAGTAGTTCAGCCATGTAGATGGCTTTTGTACGTCTTCCATTTTATGTAGAATTGTCTGTGTTTACATATGCTGATAAGTCAGCATAACAACAATTAAGGTAGAAGGCCATTCTGGCCACTGGTCACAGGAGTGTACAGCCATTACTCTGTAAATATTTCTTATAAATCTTTTTTTTTTTCACAATGAAAAGTCATTTTGTAATGAAAAAGCTGCTCAGCTATTATATTCTCCACAATGGAGTTTTGCATCTTTGGCAAGGACTACCCCCACCCAAGTGTGTGGAGGTTCCAGGTTAAAGGTGATAGAAGGTATGGTTAGTGATCAATATATTGATCAAAAGAGGGGAGATTGTAATGGAAATTTGTAGGTTCTGTAAATAATTGTATTCTAATTTGTATGTATTGCATTGCATTCAAGTCCTGATTAGAATTAGCCTGCCTATGTTACACCCCTTGTTACCATACAAGTACAATTGTAATATTAATGTGTTACCTATGTATTCATGTGTATAAAACCTTCAATTGCATCATAATAAAGCAGGACAATTATTGGGAAAGATGCAGAGTCTATCTTTTGTGTCTGTTCCCTACTGCAGTAGTTATTATTCATTTGGAACCACTAATCAATATGAGCATAGGAGTTGCCTATCTATAAAATTCCAGATCACTATTATATACTGCACTCTACACTAACTGACTGTATACAGATCGATCTATCTATCTATCTATCTATCTATCTATCTATCTATCTATCTATCTATCTATCTATCACAATAATCACTTCACTAGCTACACTGAACTGTCTGCACGTCACTCACTAGCTAAGCGCACTGTCCACCATTATTCACACACTACATAGAACCGCTATACAAGCGGCTTTATATAGTGTGGGGCGTGGATTGAGGCTGCTGAGCAGTGATTGGCTAAAGGCACCCTGCCTTTAGCCAATCATATCTCTCACAGCAGAGTGCTCTGTGATTGGCAAAAGCATGCAGGACATGTGCATGCCTTGGCCAATCAGAGAGCAGCATTTCCCCCGCCAGTGGAATGAGTTTGAGTCGAACAGCCAGCCCATCCCTACTTGGCACACCTATTTTTGAACAATTTCTCCTATTCTTCTTTGCTGAACTTCTCAAGCTCCATCGGGTTTGATGAGGAGTGTCGGTGAACAACAGTTTTCAGATCTCTCCAGAGATGTTCAATCGGGTTCAAGTCTGGGCTCTGGCTGGGCCACTCAAGGACATTCACAGAGTTGTCCCATAGCCACTCCTTTGTTACCTTGGCTGTGTGCTTTGGGGTCGTTGTCCTGTTGGAAGATGAACTTTCGCCCTAGTCTGAGGTTCAGAGCACTCTGGAGCAGGTTTTCATCAAGGATGTCTCTTACATTGCTGCATTCATCTTTCCCTAGATCCTGACTAGTCTCCCAATTCCTGCCGCTAAAAATATCTCCCACAGTATGATGCCACCACCATGCTTCACTGTAGGGATGGTATTGGCAGGCCAAAGAGTTCAATCTTTGTTTTATCAGACCAGAGAATTTTGTTTGTCATAGCCTGAGAGTCCTTCAGGTGCCTTTTGGCAAAGTCCAGGCGGGCTGTCATGTGCCTTTTACTGAGGAATGACTTCCATCTGGCCACTCTAACATACAGGCCTGATTGGTGGAGTGCTGCAGAGATGGTTTTTCTTCTGGAAGGTTCTCCTCTCTCCACAGAGAACCGCTGGAGCTCTGTCACCTCCCTAACTAAGGCCCTTCTCCCCCGATCGCTCAGTTTGGCTGGGTGGCCTGCTCTAGGAAGAGCCCTAGGGGTTCCAAACTTCTTCCATTTACGGGTGATGGAGGCCCCTGTGCTCATTGGGACTTTCAATGCTGCAGAAGTTTTTCTGTACCCTTCCCCAGATCTGTACCTCCATACAATCCTGTCTTAGAGGTCTACAGACAGTTCCTTAGACTTCATGGATTGGTTTGTGCTCTGACATGCACTGTTAACTGTGGAACCTTGTATAAACAGGTGTGTGCTTTTCCAAATCATGTCCAATCAACTGAATTTACCACAGGTAGACTCCAATCAATAATGTGATGTGTGTACTCCCGCGCTTCCACTTGTTTAATAGCTCTGAATGTGTGACAGCAGCTCACACTGAATAGTGATCCATGACTATAAGTAGTATTGTGTATAAAAGTAGTGGAATGCTATCTTTTAACTTAAATATAAGATGTTTAACCACTTCAGCCCCGGAAGGATCTCCAGCTTTAGGACCGGAGCCCTTTTTGCGATTCGGCACTGCGTTGCTTTAACTGAAAATTGCGCGGTCGTGCGACGTTGGACCCAAACGAAATTTGTGTCCTTTTTTTCCCACAAACAGAGCTTTCTTTTGGTGGTATTTGATCACCTCTGCGTCATTTCTGATCGCCGCTATAAACAAAAGAAGAGCGACAATTTTGCAAAAAAAAACTAATTTCTTACTTTTTGCTAAAATACAAATCAAAAAAATAAACATAAAATCGTTTTTCATTCTTTAATCAAAAAAAAACGTTTTAACAGCGAGAAGAAAA
>BLSH010287436.1:170304-190120 GCA_018402905.1 Glandirana rugosa | reverse complement strand
TGGGGGGGCAGTACAGGCAGGAGAAGGAGGACACTCCAGAAAATAGAGGTCGTCTACTACTATGTGTGTATATATCACACCCTTGGATCTAATTGGGGAAGTTCCTGTCTTGTAAAGGGGGTGAATGCCCCGGCCTTGTAAGAGAAGTAAAACCTCTACAGTGGAAAGGGTGGTTAGTGGAAGAGGGGAGTAGTCAGATATGATTGGCTAATGTGCTATTATGCCCCCAAATCCCCACCTAAATACTACGGGTACAAACTAAAAATATTGGAAATACATCTTCTCCGGAGAAATAGACAGTGACATCCTGACACCTTATAGGAACCTGACACACACAATGATACAGTCACCATCCAGACACATCCCTTGTGTTGAACCTTCATAGACATCAGGAATCCTTATTTTCCCTCTTCTACATAAAGGTTATAAAAATCAAACATGGGCATCATAAATCCACCCCTAAACCCCCGTATTATCGTGTAATCGGTTAGTATAGACTGATGAGGGGAGAAGGTGATTGGTGGGAAAGGTGACATCTCCAAAATGAAGAGAATGTTCCGGCCCCGTAAGTGGGGGAAATGTTCTGTCCTTGAAGGGGTTAATCTAGGTTCCCACACTATATATGTGTGTATCATCATCTGCTGGAGATAAAAGACCTCACAGGAGGAAGAGGACGGACATGACGGGGGGGTTACTGGGTGTAAATAGAAAATAAGATCTTATTACCTCCTCTACTGCCACTTCCTGCGACGTCTCCTCTCTACTTCCTCCCGACTCACCTCTGACCCGGAACTTCCTGTCTGTAGCTGACATCACTTCCTCTCTTCCATAGAGACTTCCTGTCTCTATGGTAGAAGTGAGATCACCACCTTGTGGTGCTCAGAGGAACTGCAGCCCTGAGAAGCGTCTGGTAGTGTGAACACGGCCTTGTGCTGGGTGTGGATGTCCTGTATATCCTTATAGATGGGTCATCTCCACTCCCACCAAGGGGGAGAGAAATATATTACTGCCCATTCCAGCCTTTCTCAGCCAGGGTTCCTCCAAATGTTTCTAGGGGTTCCTTTAGGGTTGCCACCTCATCCCTTTAATCCAGGACACATATTAATTACACAGGTTGTTCTGTGACTGATTAAGGTGGTAATTAGACTCACTTGGTGCCTCATCTGCATTAAATTAACCTCAGAACATCCTGTGTAATTCAGATGTGCCCTGGATTAAAGGGATGAGGTGGCAACCCTGGTTCCTTGAGCAATGAACAATTTCTGTCTCTCGTCCGGTTGCCACCTGTCCGGGATTCACCCGGACAGTTCGGGTTTGGAATCATGTGTCTGGGTTTCAGTCTGCCTGAAACCTGGACACATTATTCAGACAGGAATGTGACTCAGAACAGGGCCTGATAGGAGGGTGAGGGGGCACTATGTACGCCACATTACTATTCTCTTTGGAGCGCCCGAAGGTGTCCCAGGTCTTTTACAATCCTATAATGTATGCAAAAAAAAAAAAAATGTAGATGTGCGCCGCTAAAGTGTTCGTGTTTGCTTGAAGAAAAAGTGGCAACCCTAGTCTCTCTGTGACAGACGGTATCAATGGTCTGTAAGGGGGGCCGTCTTCCTTCTAATGATGATGTAAGAATGACCTCCTCCCACTGACCACTGATATAAGGGGGTCCTTCTCCCATTGGTCACCAATGTAAGGGACCACCACACTGACCACTGATATAAGGGGTCCTTCTCCCATTGGTCACCAATGTAAGGGACCACCACACTGACCACTGATATAAGGGGTCCTTCTCCCATTGGTCACCAATGTAAGGGACCACTACACTGACCACTGATATAAGGGGTCCTTCTCCCATTGGTCACCAATGTAAGGGACCACTACACTGATCACTGATATAAGGGGGTCCTTCTCCCATTGGTCACTAATGTAAGGGACCACTACACTGACCACTGATATAAGGGGGTCCTTCTCCCATTGGTCACCAATGTAAGAGACCACCAGACTGATCACTGATATAATTAGTCCTCTCATTGGTCACCAATGTAAGGGACCACTACACTGACCACTGATTTAAGGAGGTCCTTCTCCCATTGGTCACCAATATAAGGGAGAAAGTAGAGATGAGCCAAACTTTGGCTGTCCTGGCCCTCATTTCGGCAGGAGCCGAGCATCAGATATAGAAGCGATATTTCTACCACTGTCATTGGTTCCTAAGGAAGCAGCAGGTGCTTGAACCCACCTCATCCACAAGCAAAGAGGCAGAGAATAGCAGTGATATCACTTCCCGAATATGTATGGCCACTGACATTACTGGGCAATGATGACTCCACTCTCCCCACCGTTCTTTTATGTAGATGATGACAACCCAGGGAGCAGTCATATGACCAGTGGTACTGTTGGGTGCTATGTACCCCATACTGATTCAAGTAAAGGGGGGGTATCTGGGTGGCCCCTTAATAGTAAAAGGATCTTCTAGATTCTGAGAAGCCCCTGCCTGTAGACCCCACAACCACCAGCCAGGATTGTGGAGAGGAAGTCCTGGTCCCTTCAACATGGGGCAAGGTGTTTCTCTGGGGGTCACCCTTTCATGGCACCTCCCCATGTTAAGGTCATGTTTGGGGGGGTGGTAGGGGGTGCACATTCTCCTCACTTTCCTGGCCAGCCAGGCCTCATGCTTGCATTAAGGGTCTGGTGTTGATTTTTCTGGGGGAGCTCATTTTTTCTTTTTGTTTTTTTTAGATTGAAGTTCCCCCTTTAATATTCATAGCAGAGCAAAGGGCCTGCTATGTAATTTTGGGGAAGTCTCCACATTTATTCTTTTTTGTATTCCTGCTGTAGGATGTTCTACAGGAAAAGTCACCTTTACAAAGAAATTTCTGGCAATTTAACACACTTTTTTCTTCATAAATGTTAGAGCTGTTGCAGCATCGCAGAGAGGTGCCCCTTCACAGGCAGGATCAGGGCACCCCCTAGTCATGATTTAACCCCTTCAATACCGGGCACTCTCACCCCCTTACTGCCCAGGCCAATTTCCAGCTTTCAGCGCTGTCGCACCTTGAATGACAATTGCGCTGTCATGTAACACTGCACCCATATAGACTAAAAAAAAAAAACTTTTTTTATCAGTTTCTTTTTTAAATTTTGCAATAAGTAATTTTTCTTTTCCCCTGGTGTGCGCAGATGAGGCTGCACTGATGAGGTTACACTGATGGGCACTTATAGGCTACACTGATGAAGTTGCACTGATGGGCACATATAGGCTGCACTGATGAGGTTGCACTGATGGGCACTTATAGGCTGCACTGATGGGCACTTATAGGCTGCACTGATGAGGTTACACTGATAGGCTGTACTGATGGGCACTGATGAGGCTGCACTGATGAGGCTACACTGATGGGCACTTATAGGCTACACTGATGAGGTTGCACTGATGGGCACTTATAGGCTGCACTGATGAGGTTGCACTGATGGGCACTTATAGGCTGCACTGATGGGCACTTATAGGCTGCACTGATGAGGTTACACTGATAGGCTGTACTGATGGGCACTGATGAGGCTGCACTGATGAGGCTACACTGATGGGCACTTATAGGCTACACTGATGAGGTTGCACTGATGGGCACTTATAGGCTGCACTGATGAGGTTGCACTGATGGGCACTTATAGGCTGCACTGATGGGCACTTATAGGCTGCACTGATGAGGTTACACTGATAGGCTGTACTGATGGGCACTGATGAGGCTGCACTGATGAGGCTACACTGATGGGTACTTATAGGCTACACTGATGAGGTTGTACTGATGAGGCTGCACTGGTGGGCACTGATGAGGTTGCACTGATGAGGCTGCACTGATGAGGAAGCACTGATAATCAGGGCACTAATGATCATTGCCCTGATCAACAAAGTACTGACAGCCTTGCTGGGTATTGGATTTCCTTTCCTCACACAGACAGCGCCTCAGGAAAGGAATGGTCCTGCTCTGGTACAAGGGACACGTTGTCACTCTTGAGTTTTCGTGCATAGTTGAGTCGCTTAGCCTTGTTTCCATGTCCTATGCAGGAAAACACAGGAACTGGGGCGCAGAAAAATGACAGCAGTTGCTATGGACTGATGAGTCAAAATGTGAAATGTTTGGCTGTAGCAGGAGGAAATTTGTTTGGGGAAGGACTGGAGAGCGGTACAATAATGAGTGTCAGCAGCCAACTGTAAAGCATGGTGGAGGTTCTTTGCAAGTTTGGGGCTGCATTTTTGGAAATGGAGTTGGAGATTTGGTCAGGATCAATGGTGTCCTCAATGCTGAGATATACAGCCAGATACTTCTCCATCATGCTATACCATCAGGGAGGTGTGTGATTGGCACCATATTTATTCTGCAGCAGGACAACCACCTGAACATACAGCCAATATAATTAAGAACTATCTTCAGTGTGGTTAAGAAAAAGGAGTCCTGGAAGTGATGGTTTGGCCCTCACAGAGCCCTGATCTCACCATCATGGAGTCTGTCTGAGATTAAATGAAGGGACAGAAGGATTGGAGGCAGGCGACATCCACAGAAGATCTGTGCTTAGTTCCTCAGGATGTACATAGAGCAACCTACCTGCCGAGTTCCTTCAAGAACCGTGTGCAAGTCCACCTAGAAGAAGGCAAAGGGGAGGGGAGGGGAGGGGGGCTGGGGGTCACCTCTAAATGTTTGTGAAATCTTCCACCATAAAATGTACTCAGCCAATGAGAGGTAATGACTCCATTTTTATTTGTAAAAGGCCTAGAGGACCGCCTTTTAAGTAGTGGGGTTAACACGTTTCGTCCTGGAAGACGACTTGAGAAAACAGACCTCTTGCAAGAGTTTCCACCACAAAATGCACTCAGCCAAAGAGAGGTAATGACTCCATTTTTATTTTTCTCCTGCTATCAATGGCCAACACGGTACAACACTTCATCCATGTCTTTGGTGATCTCTGATCTCCTTATGAACGGTTTCTTCCATGATGAAGATCAGCCATGGAGTATATCTGAGGTGTATATCAGGGTGTGCTTCTTCCCCACATGTCCAGCAACATTCATATACAAGACATTTCCCGCACTCACTAATACACCTCCAGGGTTGTGTGGGACCCCTGATGTAGAGGAAGACAGGACTTCAGTGAGGAACAATTCCCTCACTCAGACCCCTGTTTGAGATCCCTGATGTCTGTATAGCACTACCGTCCTAAGGGCCACTGGATTATTGCGTCCCCCTCACATACACAGCCAGGCAACAGGAATTTTACAGCATTCCTTCAGTAGTCAAAAACCAGTCCAGGGCGCTTTGTTTTTGGTTTATTAGGGGAGCAACTTGGATAGAGATAGGAAGGTATAGGATGCCCAGAACTGTAACTTGACTTGAAACGATCTCTGATTACCAGAAAAATCACTAGGCTGTTCCCCCATAGGATAACCGGACCACCTCAACAGGTGACAAAGATTTCAAACACTGAATGTAGGTGCTTAAGCTCTGTAGAAAATGCCAGGGCACCTGGCTGCTCATTAAGATTCCCCAGGCATAGGGTAGCTGTACTGGCTCTAAGCTGTCCGTTGTCAGAAACCAAGCTGGGTATTGCACCTAACTGCTTCTCCTCTATAGGCTATGGGGTCTAGTAGGTTAAGCCAATGTTTCTCAACTCCAGTCCTCAAGTACCCCCAACAGGTCATGTTTTCAGGCTTTCTATTAATTTGCACGGATGACTTGATCAGTTTCACTGCCTTAGTAATTACCACAGCCGTTTCACTCGAGGAAAATCCTGAAAACATGACCTGTTGGGGGTATTTGAGGATTGGCATTGAGAAACATTGGTTTAAGCTACTCCTGAAGCTAAGGTTGCCACCTCATCCCTTTGAACCCGAACACATATGAATTACACAGGTTGTTCTGAGGCTAATTAAACGCAGATAAGACACCAAGTGAGTTTAATTACAACCTTGATGAGCCACAGAACAACCTGTGTAATTTATATGTGTTCGGGTTCAAAGGGATGGGGTGGCAACCCTACCTGAAGCACATGTGATTGCTGAACAGGTCTCCTGCTGGACAGGTACCAATGGCTCTCAGGGTGGCTTCAGCTAAGCATAGCTGAGGCTGGAAGGATTTGAGGCTTCTGCTGCTTCTCTCTCTATGGCTTCTTGCTTCTGCCCAGGGCAGAGCGCGCCCCCTCCCCAGGAACCTGGACTCTGCACATCACATGGCCAGGTTCCAGAATATTTATGGGCTATCCCTCCACCTACTGTGCGATCCCACCAAGGGATTGGAGGAGACTACATCACTCTCTGCTCCTCTGCCCTCAAAGTTCTAGAACCCTCCAGTAGTTCCAGAAGCCAGGGGAAGGTAACAGAGACTCAGCCCTTAGATCTCTGCCAGCTAACTCGAAACAAATTGACCCCTCCTCCTCTGCCTACAGAGCAGCCCAGCTAAATTTTCCTACACTGTACACAGGGAGGTGCTATGTCTGTAAACATTGTACTACTGTGAAAAACTTTTCCTGCACTCAGGATAGAGATATGGCTTCTCACCTGTGCAACTTCTAATGTTTGTAAAGAATGGACATATCAGAAAAACATAACACACTAAGGACAGGAATATGGCTTCTCCTCCATGTGAGCTCTCTGATGTCTGTAAAGATGGGAGCTCTGAAAAAAAAACATTTCCCGCTCTCAGGACAGGAATACAGCTTCTCACCCGTGTGCAAACTCTGATGTGTGAGAGCTGTGATGTCCAGCAAAATTCATATAGCAGACATTTCCCGCACTCAATTCACTAATACACCTCAAGGGCTGTGTGGAATCCCTGATGTACAGGAAAACAGGACTTCAATGAGGAACAATTCCCTCAGTCAGGACAGGAAAATGGCTTCTCCTCCATGTGAGCTCTCTGATGTCTGTAAAGATGGGACTTCTGTGTAAAACATTTCCCACACTCAGGACAACAAAATGGCTTCTCACCTGTGTGAAATCTCTAATGTATGATGCGTTCTGATTTTCGTACAAAGCATTTCCCACACTCAGGACAGAAATGTGGCTTCTCCCCCCGTGTGCAGTTTCTGATGTCTGTAAAGATGGGCATTCTGTAAAAAACTTTTCCCGCACTCAGGACAGAAGTATGGCTTTTCCCCCGTGTGAGATCTCTGATGTATATTAAGAACAGACTTCAGTGAAAAACATTTTCCACACCCAGGACAGAAATAAGCTTTCTCCCCAGTGTGAGATCTCTGATGTGTGTAAAGATTGGATTTCCCCGAAAAGTATTTTCCACACTCAGGACAGGAATACGGCTTCTCCCCTGTGTGAGACCTTTGATGTTTTACAAGTTCAGATTTTTTTACAAAACATTTTTCGCACTCAGAACAGGAAACTACATTTGCACCTGTGTGAGATCTTTTATGCAGTTTAAGACGAGATTTAAAATGAAAACACTTACTGCACTCAGTACAAGGAAACCTCTTTTCTGTTGGAAGGACGGTACCGTTCCTCACAGTCTGAGGTTCCTCAGGATAAGAGGAATACGATGGTCCGGCACCGTCCCTCACAGTCTGAGGTTCCTCAGGATAAGAGGAATACGATGGTCCGGCACCGTCCCTCACAGTCTGAGGATCCTCAGGATAAGAGGAATACGATGGTCCGGCACCGTCCCTCACAGTCTGAGGATCCTCAGGATAAGAGGGATACGATGGTCCGGCACCGTCCCTCACAGTCTGAGGATCCTCAGGATAAGAGGAATACGATGGTCCGGCACCGTCTCTCACAGTCTGAGGATCCTCAGGATAAGAGGAATACGATGGTTCTGGCACCGTCCCTCACAGTCTGAGGTTCCTCAGGATAAGAGGAATACGATGGTCCGGCACTGTCCCTCACAGTCTGAGGTTCCTCAGGATAAGAGGAATACGATGGTCCGGCACCGTCCCTCACAGTCTGAGAGTCCTCAGGATAAGAAGAATACGATAGTCCATCTACACTGTGTGGTGCAGGATGGACATTGGAGGTAGCCGGGTTTTCTCCTGGACTATACTGTGTGATGTCCTCATCTTCTACTTTACAGTCTGGAGACAAAGTGAGACGATCCTCTGAGGTTTTCCTCATCTCCCGTCCATCTAATAAAATAGAAATAGAAAGATTATTACTAGACATCAGCTGATTGGTTTCCCTAAACCAGGACTCCGCCCACATCAGGCAGCTTTGTCTCTGAGGATCTTACAATTCCCCCCTCAAGGTAACGAGTAAATGGCTCCACTGATCTCCTACCAGTTCATTTCTTTATTCATGGACCTTAGTCAGAGAGCGAGGAAACAACGAGAACTGTCTTTTATAGGAGTGACAGTGATGAGGGGATTATAGGATGAGGGTCCCCACCCCCTCTATCACTCATTGCCATCTTCCCAACACAAGAAGTCCCGCACTTCCTTGTTTAGTCCTTGAATAGAAGCGGGACTGAGCCCCACCAGTCTAGATCCATAAATTGTGTCTGCAGCACAGAGAAGGAAGATTATCGGAGAGAAATACAGGAATACAGGACGGGGAACACAGCTCAGGAAAGTGACCAGGGGATTACAGGCTGATATCACCCAGTCCCCGCCCTACTCTGGACCAATCAGTGAGCAGTATGGATGGAGGAATGGATTTAGTGTTAATGACCCACCTGTGCTGATCTCTGTAGGAGGGTCCTCCTCTATAAATGTCCCCGTTATTCCATCCTCCTCCATAGACTGCTGATCATCCCTCACACACCTCTCTTCTTCTTCTGATTTAACCTCAAATTCTATATCGATTGGATCTCCACTCTAAACCAAGAGAATGAGAGAGAAGATCATCTATAAAATATAAGCTCACATAATGAATCCTCACATCACCTCCACAAATCCATGTTCTAGAGGCTTCACACAACCAACCTTGTAACAGTGAGGGATGGGGTGACCTTCCTGTGTGGAATCCCGGGAATACAGAGGACGGGGACATCTCTCTGGTGGGTTTTTGTGTCCTGGTACAGATCTTTGTGTCCTTCAAGAAACTCTGACTCCTCCATCACCCCATCCTCCTCTTTTATCTCTTCTTTAACATCAACTTTAGGATTTCTCAGGTTTCCACTCTGAATATAGAATAAAAATGACATCAATGGTAACAATGCAGATAATGTACAGATCCTAATGATACTATCAGTGATTGTTCCTCATCTACCTGATGATGGTGAGGGATGGGGTGACCTTCCTGTGTGGAATCCCGGGAATACAGAGGACGGGGACATCTCTCTGGTGGGTTCCCATTACTGGATCCATCTGTAGGAAACACAACACTGACTGAATACATTGTTTCTATGTGTTTATCAGATGATGGGGGGTCTAAGTGGAGCCCCCGTACTGCTCTCTCCTTTACAATAAAGTCTCCTCTTACCCGGTGATGTGAGGGGCGGCTGATTGTCCATCATGAGGTCCTTGTAGAGATCCTTGTGTCCTTCTAAATACTCCCCCTCCTCCATGGAGAAATAGACAGTGACATCCTGACACCTTATAGGAACCTGACACACACAATGATACAGTCACCATCCAGACACATCCCTTGTCTGTTACTGGATAATGTCCCAGAATTCCCAGCACCGCTCACCTCTCCTGTCAGAAGCTCAATGATCTCTCCGATGACTTCTAGAATCTTCTGTTTATTTCTCTATTCTATCAGGGAGGGAGGTGGAGGCAATGTGATGGTCATTGATCTCCAGACTTCACAGGAGGAAAACTCTAGATTTGAACACAAATATTAAAATCAGATTCAATTCCCAGAATCCCCCTCACCTCTCCGGTCAGGTCTGTGTATTATTAATAGAGATAAGAGTGATGTCATGTGACCTCCCAGAATCCTCCTCACCTCTCCGGTCAGGTCTGTGTTTTATTAATAGAGATAAGAGTGATGTCATGTGACCTCCCAGAATCCTCCTCACCTCTCTGGTTAGGTATCCATTTTGTCAAAAGCCACACTTGAGGCTGAGGTATAATTTACCCACAAAGGGCCCCCAGCTCCATAGGTTAAAAGCTTTTCATAAGCAACTCTGTCATCCTTACATATAACACAGGACATAAGGATGCCAACGGTCCATCCACATCCTAAGAGCATCAGAAAAAAAGAGCCCATGCGCACTACTCTCGTATTGACCATGAGTACATCTCTCACCAGCTTATTCCTCAAATCTGCTCAGCTTCTATATTAACAGTGCCCTGGTAAGATCACGACCTGATATTGGTAGTTTGTAATTCACTTTTGCTTAAGCCCCCGTTATCTAGCTGGTGTCTGAATGATTCCCTCCTATCTCATGATGAGCTTGTCGACGACTTACGTTCTCGTTCGGCGGAATACTTTCAACTCAAAGTCACTTCGGTTTCCTCTCTGGTTACTCTTTGGGAGGCGTATAAAGCAGTGATCAGAGGTCTTCTTATTCAACATGCCTCCCGGAGGAAGAAAGAGCGAACGGCTGAAATTAGTCATCTGGAAGCTGAATTGGCTTTGAAATGTCATTCCTCGACTCGTAATAGAGGTTTCGTGGATAAATTGCGTCGTAACCTAGACCTTTGCTTGACAGATAGGACGGAATGCCACTTACGCTGGACCAAACAAAAGTTTTCTGCCAATGCCAATAAGATGGGTTGGCTATTGGCTAACAAACTTAAATCCTTTGAAACTCGGAAACCAGTTTTGTCACTTAAAACGAGGTTTCGGGTTCGAAGATCCAATCCAGTTAAGATCTTAGATGAATTTTGTTTTTATCTAGCAAAGCTTTACGCTTTGGGGTCTACTGCCTCTAGCACTAAGATTCAAGCTTTTTTTTTTTTTTTTTTTTACAAAACTCAGGTTTACCTTCTCTACAACAATCCCATAGCAATACGTTGGGGGCCGATATCACCGAAAATAAAGTGCGTCTCTCAATTAAAGCACTTAAAGTGCATAAGCGCCCGAGGCTGGATGGCTTTATGGCCTTATTTTATAGAAATTACCGGATATAGTGGTCCCTCATCTTACTATTATGTTTAATAGTCTGAAGAAAGATGACCATTTCTCCACAGATATGTTACGGGCCTCAATAGTTATGCTACCAAAACCCGAGAAAGATACGCAGTTATGGGCGAATTTTCGCTCGATCAACCTTGAAACGTGAAACTCCTAACCAAGGTGCTCGCTGGTCACTTGAACCAAATTCTACATCACTTGGTTTCAAAAGATCAAACGGGCTTTGTCCCTTTTCGGCAGGTCACCGATAATGTACACCGTACGCTCCTTCTAACCCATCGAACCCATAGCCGAGCTATACCCCTTATGCTATTGTCCTTAGACACTAGGAAGGCGTTCAACACTTTACCGTGGACATATTTGAAAGACACCCTCCACTATAGGGGTCTGGGTGATTCCTTCCTGAGATAAAGTGGATAAGTTGTATTCCCAGCCGACGGCCTCGGTCAAATATATGGGGTATGAAACCTCTAACTTTCCCATTTTCCAAGGTATGCGTCAAGGCTGCCCATTGTCTCAGATACTTTTTATAATAGTCCTTGAACCACATTGGCTTGAATCCCGATATTCGGGGAATGGAATTGGCCGGAGTGAATCATAAATTGGCATTGTTCGTCGATGATGTATGTTAGGTCTCCTCATACCAGCCTCCCTAATCTATTCTCACTTCTGCATGGTTCCGCCTGCTTATCGGGACTTCAAGTCAATCATACTAAATCCCATGCACTGAATGTCTCACTGCCAGACTCGGTTTGACGTTCTTTGGCAACTAACTTCCCTCTCTTCCCTATTGGGGGATGCATTTAACCTCGACTTACCATACACTATATATGGCCAACTATCCCTCCCTTATCAGATCACTCACCTGTTTAATGGAATCATGGGACAAGTCTAAGATCTCTTGGTTGGGCCGCATCCATACGATCAAGATTACCCTCCTCCTGAAACGTTTCAGTCCCCCTACATATTTTATTTGTAAGTAGTGTTACCGCGCTAAAGTCTAAATACGCTAAGCTGCAACCAATATACACAATGGGTATACAAATAACTCAAAAACCAATACGGCTACGCTAAATAAGGGACACTAATTGAGGAGTGTCAATAATGCATAGAACTCAACAAACATCTATTACAGTCCTGTTGTGAAGGCAAATGTTAAAGGGCAGTCCATAAGATGTTATTGACATATGTTGAGTAGCCGTAGATTCAAATTATGCCATAATGATATTGACAATGCTAAACCACCTGGTGCGGCATGCAAAAGTTTGTGGAATCCACCACCACTTACCAGATGTAGCCAGTATAGCGCATGTGACTATTCCCCAGCCTAGAGTTAAAGGACCAATAGCGCTCCAAGCTCCCAATGCTCCAAGCTCCCCGGCCTGGCAGCAGACCTCACACACTTCCAGTCGATCGATGGTGCCAAAAAATAAAGCTCACAATAGTGATGTACCTTCAACACATTTTAATTGTATATAAAAGTATACTTACTAACAGTCACAGTATTAAAACGTATCCGGCTGGCAAGTCCCGTCTCGTGGGTAATACAAACGATAGTGGTGACGTCAGCGCGTCCTCCCGGTGTACGTTTCGTCATAAGAAGACGTTGTTGCAATAACGTGTTCTCAAATTTTTTTTTGGGTTCGGCCAGACCGAGACTGAATCAGGCGGTGCTATACAAACAGAAGCGTGCAGGCGGTCTGGGAGTTCCAAATTTGATACGCTACTATGAAGCAGCGCAAATGACACCTTTGATGCAGCTATATGCTGGAGAGTCGTCCCCGTGTTGAACGTATATTGATCTAGTGGATGTGGACCCTATTCCATTATCATTGCTCTTATGGCTGCCCGCTCAATTTCGTCTTAAGTCTTTAAACCCCATTTTGTCTCATTCGCTAGCAATTTGGGACTCGGTAAAACTCTCTGCAGGGCTACTCTCACCTCACCTACCTCTTTTGGAGATTTTTAATTGTCCATGGTTTCCACCAGGTTTGGATGACCCCCATAGCTTTCATTGGTGGCGCACTAAAGGCCTGATAACGGTCCGTTCTTTTCTCACAATGTGGTGTATACACTTTTCAGCAGCTTCAGGAGACTTATGAAGCTCCTGCCCAAGAGAGATACCGTTATATCCACATTTGCCACTTCCTAAACTCCCTGGTTAAAAATTATGATAGTTCCCGACCTTTCAAACCAGATGTTGTACTCACCCGACCACCCGGGGCCTAGTTTCGTTGCTTTATTCTTCTCTTCTGGGAGCCTCTAACACTCAAACCCCCTCCTACTGTGCAAGATGGGAGGTAGATTTAGGAGCCCTTTGATCTCCGGGGGACTGGTTCAAGATGTGGGAGGCCCTTTTTCGGTCCTCCCGTAACGTAATAGCACTAGAGAATTCATTCAAAGTAATGTCCAGATGGTATTACACACCAGTGAGAATTGCAAGATACCTCCCTACGTACCCTTCGTTGTGTTTTCGGGGTTGTTCTGATCAGGGTGATATGAAGCACATATGGTGGACATGCCAGTTAAAAGGCTGTGGATCCGGGTGCACGCTTTGGTCAATACGCTCTTTCATTCTAATATACCCGTGGGAAGCTCTACTCCAAAAGCCCATCTCGGAGTTAAGGAAACAAGAACGTATCTTAGCAACACACAATATTTATGACCACTAAACAAACCATTGCTAAGGCGTGGGAAACACCTCTCCTCTCCTTTGAGGAGGCGAAGCGACGGGTGCGCGGTACGCCGACGAACGAGGAGCTCACTTGCAGACACTAGGGACAAATTTCGTAAGATTCGGCAGCCTAGGTTGGACCAGTTTCCAGTGATGAGCGTTCCCGCTTTTTGGACTTCTAGGAAATTTTGCTGAGCCCACTGGTGGTGGCCTTGGATTCCCTGGGGTGGGGCTTCTTTTCTCTTTCACGTCTCTCCTCTTCTTGGCTATCTACGATTACTATTCTTTTCTGCTCCCTTTTTTTAGGTTTATTTTTATTTCTGGTTCTTTATTGCCAGAAGACCGTGTGGGGAATTTGTGATTGATCTCTGGCCACACTGTCGAGTTGAATTTTTAATCCCATTTTTTTTTTTACATAGATATATCCTTTATTTCTTTCTTTTTTTTTTTGGGTGTTGAGAAGATTCTAAAATTTTATTTCAAATACATACATAGGTCAATCTCAGGAATGGCATGATAATCGCTCTATAACCATCTCTTGGTTACTGTTTGCCTAGCATACCCTCTGGGCTTTGATCACTGAAAGCCGCCTGGTATTTCCCCTTAGATGGTAAAGGCACTGAGGCATCTTCACTCGATTATCTTTTGTTCTAGTTTGAAGTAACTAATCACACCATTTAAAGCGGAGTTCCACTCAAAAGTGGAACCTTCGCTTTAACCACTTCAGCCCCGGAAGGATTTCCAGCTTTAGGACCGGAGCCCTTTTTGAATTCGGCGCTGCGTCGCTTTAACTGACAATTGCGCGGTCGTGCGGCGTTGTACCCAAACGAAATTTGCGTCCTTTTTTTCCACAAACAGAGCTTTCTTTTGGTGGTATTTGATCACCGCTGCGTCATTTCTGATCGCCGCTATAAACAAAAGAAGAGCGACAATTTTGCAAAAAAAAAACAAATTTCTTACTTTTTCCTAAAATACAAATACAAAAAAAAAATATAAAAAAACATTTTTTTTCACCGTTTTTGGCCGATTTATATTCTTCCTCATATTTGCGATAAAAAAAAATCGCAATCGGCGTTTATTGATTGGTTTGCGCAAAAGTGGTCGCGTTTACGGATGATGAGAATTCATTTTTGGGGTTTTTATTTATTTATTTTTTTTTACTAAAAATGGCGGCGATCTGCGATTTTTTGCGGTACTGCGATATTGGGGCGGACATGTCGGAACGTTTTGACACTTTTTTGGGACCATTGGCATTTATACAGCGATCAGTGCTATAAAAATGCACTGATTACTGTGTAAATGCCATTGGCAGTGAAGGGGTTAACCTGCAGGGGGCGCGCTAAGGGTTAACTGTGTTCCCTGGGCGTTCTAACTGTATGGGGGCTGCCTAGCTGGGGAAGGGAAGTGGTCACAGCCTTCATATACAGGAAGGCTGTGATCACTTCCCTTCCCCCTCACACAGAGCGGAGGTCCGTGTTTACATACACGGACCTCCGCTCATTCGCTCCGGGGGGGGCATCGCGGGTGGCCGGCGGCAATCGAAGCCGTCGCACCCGCTCCCTGGCCCCCCCTGGACACAGTGAGCGCGCGCGCCTCCGGCGGCGCGCGCGCGCTCACTATACACGTTCCCGCAGCCGCCGCCGTATGACGGCGATTTGCGGGAACGAGCCACTTTGCCGCCGTCAGATGCTGATCGGCGGTCGGCAAGTGGTTAAGACCTTCTCCCCAGCTCCTGATGGCGAAACTGAGATTTTGGGGAGGGGAGGGGATACCCGATTTTTATGGGTACTTCCTTTCTGCTCGCCTTAGGCGATTGGAAGTGGAAGGTCTCCTTTCCCCTCCCTCCAGAAGTCTTCTGGGACACAGGACAGGTCCTAGAAGGCTTCGAGACCAATTACAAAGTGCAACACCGCTCATTGCGCATTCGCAGTGCACACCCGGCCGTGAAGCCGCTTCCTGTCATGGCCGGGTGCCCACAGTACCAATGAGGGGAGAACTGGCAGTCTAGCTTCTCTGACAATAGCCGTAACTCCCAATGTCTTATCTCAATTCCCCTGATTCCAAGAATCAGCCATGCCCTTATGTGTGCCCTCTGGAATGCCCACTCTGTCTCCAACAAACTTGCCTTCATCAATGACCTTTTCCTTTCCAACTTCCTCAATTTCCTTGCTATTACCGAAACCTGGCTCCAGGAATCCGACACTGCCTCTCCAGCTGCCCTCTACCATGGTGGCCTCCTCTGGACTCACTCACCCAGATCCAGCGGACGAAAAGGAGGTGGAGTTGGACTTCTCTTCCTACACCTCCCTCTCTTTCCCTCTGTTCTTTTGAAGTGCACTGCATCCATCTATTTTCTCCAGTTTGTTTGAGGGTTGCAGTCATTTACCGACCCCCTGGCCTTGTGTCACACTTTCTTGATGACTTCTCTGCATGCCTACCCTACTTCCTCTCCTCTGAAGTACCTGCCATCATCCTTGGAGACTTTAACATGCCAGTCAATGCTAACACCTCAGCCACTTCACAACTGCTCAATTTAACCTCCTCCTTCAACCTAACACAATGGACACAAACCACCACTCACTCCAAGGGCAACGCTCTTGACCTGGTATTCTCCCACCTCTGCACTCCCTGCAACTTCTCTAACACCCCCTTTCCTCTCTCCGATCATCAGTTTCACACTCTCCCTGTCTCCTACCTCCCATGCTGCCAACCTGCAAAAAGTTTCCCACAGCAACCTTTGCCAACTCAACCCTTCCCTTCTTCATTCTGCTACGGATTGCCTTTATGATGAAATCCCACCCCTGTCCTGCCCAGACCTGGCCGCTTCTGTTTACAACAGCATATTGTCATCCTCCCTGGACACACTTGCCCCCATCTCTACGCACAGAACCAGGCCTTGTCTGCTACAACCCTGGCAAACAGATGACACCATAAGTCTCAAGAAATGTAGCCATGCTCTTGAGCAAGTGTGGTCGTAAAACGAAATCCCCACTTCACCCTCTACAAATCTGCCCTTCTCAAATACAACTCCTGCCTCCATTCTGCTAAACAAATCTACTACACCACTCTAGTATGAGATGTTAATGAAGGCCAGAAAAACCTCAACCAACCTCACGTATGAACAGGTTTGGAGGACAGTTATAGAGTTCGCTCAAAGCAAGCACTTTTCTCCTGAATCCTAAGCCTGAAGTCTAAGGTCACATCTAGTTTCCATGAAAATTGGGAGGCATTCCTCCCAAGTTTTTATCAAGCACCTTCGTCTTCTCGAACAGAGGATTTCAGCACACTGGATCTGGTGAGCCTGTTGTCCATGTATCTGAAGAGATCTGCTCCTATCAGGAAGGTGGATAACCTTTTTATCCTCCCAGTGGATGCCAAAAGGGGTGAGGCCTCGACATCAACAATTATGTCTTCCTGGGTATCAAAGGTGATCACCTTAGTCTACAAGAACCAAGGTCTGGCTCCTACAGAAGTTATATGTGCTCCTTCAATGAAAGGAATTGAGGGGTAGCATAAGCTAAGGTTCCGCTAGAGGACATCAGTAGAACGGCCATTTGGAGTTCCTACACAACCTTTGCTCCTCACTATAATCTGGATATTCAGGTCACAACACCTGTAAAATTCGGGACAGCGGTGGTCTCAGCAGCTTTACAAGAAAAATAAAATGTTGTATTTCCTTATTATGCAGCATATCTTAGCTGAGAGTCCTTTGTATTCCCGCCTGTATTCTCTTATTTCTAGTTAATTCCCATGTTCCTAATGTGAGGTTTGCCAGGAATACAGAAAATTGTTGCCCTATACTTACCATAGTTTTCCTTTCCTGACGTATCCTCATGTCAGCACAACTTTCCTACCCTGGTTGCCTGTCGCTATCTAATTAAGAAACACCAGGGATCAGGAAGGAGGGTCTTTTATTCTAGCTATTGGAGGTGGTCCTGGGGGGTAACATAAATGTAAGAGTAGGATAGTTTTGCCTTAGCGAGATGTAGAAGTAGTGTAATTGTAGATGTAGTTTAATTTAATGTAGTTTACAGGACCTGTAAGTGTTTGTGAAATCTTCCACCACAAAATGTACTCAGCCAATGAGAGGTAATGACTCCATTTGTATTTTAAAAGGCCTAGAGGACCGCCTTTTAAGTGGTGGGGTTAACGCGTTTCGTCCTGGAAGACGACTTGAGGAAACAGACCTCTTGCAAAAGTTTACACCACAAAATGCACTCAGCCAATGAGAGGTTTTTTTTAAAAGTTGTAAATATTTGTCATACTTTTTAAAAAAAAAAAAAAAACTTTTTTTTTTTTTAAAGAATAAAGTTTTACTGATTTTCATACGACTGCAAACATTACAGAAGAAAAGACCTCAGTGAGGGGATTACAGTGACAACCTGACTACATTGATCAGATTGTGGATTCAGTCCATAGCGGCCTATGAAGCGAATCCTCAGCTCCATCTAGTGGCCATAATGCAGTATTTCTCCCAAATTACCTACATCGAAAAAAAAGTGAGATAGCACATTATGGCCACTAGATGGAGCTCAGGATTATAGGAAATCACATTTTTTTAACAAACAGACCTGTAAGTGTTTGTGAAATCTTACACCACAAAATGCACTCAGCCAATGATTGGTAAGGACTCCATTTTTATTTTAAAAGGCCTAGAGGACCGCCTTTTAAGTGGTGGGGTTAACGCGTTTCGTCCTGGAAGACGACTTGAGAAAACAGACCTCTTGCAAGAGTTTACACCACAAAATGTACAAATGAGAGGTAAGAACTCCATTTTTATTTTTCTCCTGATATCAATGGCCAACACGGTACAACACTTCATCCAGGTCTTTGGTGATCTCTGATCTCCTTATGAACTGTTTCTTCCATGATGAAGATCAGCCATGGAGTAGATCTGAGGTGTATATCAGGGTGTGCTTCTTCCCCACATGTCCAGCAACATTCATATACAAGACATTTCCCGCACTCACTAATACACCTCCAGGGTTGTGTGGGACCCCTGATGTACAGGAAGACAGGACTTCAGTGAGGAACATTTCTCACTCAGAACAGGAAAGTGGCTTCTCCCCCATGTGAGACCTCTGATGTCTGGAAAGATTGGACTTCTGTGTAAAACATTTCCCGCACTCAGGGCACGAATATGGCTTCTCTCCTGTGTGCAATCTCTTATGTCTGGAAAGATGGGACATCTGTGTAAAACATTTCCTGCACTCAGGGCAGGAATACAGCTTCTCCTCCGTGTGCAATCTCTGATGTTTGTAAAGATCCGATATCTGTGTAAAATATTTCCCACACTCAGGGCAGGAATACGGCTTCTCCCTCATGTGCAATCTCTGATGTTTATTAAGATTGGGCTTCAAAGAAAAACATTTCCCACACTCAGGACAGGAATACGGCTTCTCCCCCGTGTGAGATCTCTGATGTTTGTTAAGATTGGATTTAATTGAAAAACATTTCCCACACTCAGGACAGGAATACGGCTTCTCACCTGTGTGCGATTTCTGATGTTTGTAAAGACTGGACCTCTTTGAAAAACATTTCCCGCACTCAGGACAGGAAAATGGCTTCTCCCCGTGTGAGATGTCTGATGTACCACAAGTTCTGATTTTTGTACAAAACATTTCCCACACTCAGTACAGGAATACGGCTTCTCACCTGTGTGCAATCTCTGATGTGTGTAAAGACTGGACTTCTCTGAAAAACATTTCCCGCACTCAGGACATGACTTTTCACCTGTGTGTAATCTCATATGTCTGGTAAGAAGGGTCTTCTGTGAAAAACATTTCCCACACTCAGAACATGAATACGGCTTCTCTTCCTTGTGAGATCTCTGATGGCTGTAGAAATTGGACATGTCTGAAAAACATTTCCCACACACAAGGCAGGAATACGGCTTCTCCCCTGTGTGAGATCTTTTATGCTTATTAAGATTGTATTTATCACGAAAACATTTCCCGCACTCAGGACAGGAAAACCTCTTATCTGTTGGAAGGACGGCACCGCCCCTCACAGTCTGAGGTTCCTCAGGATAAGAGGAATACGATGGTCCGGCACCGTCCCTCACAGTCTGAGGTTCCTCAGGATAAGAGGAATACGATGGTCCTGCCACGGCCTGGTAGCATAAGGAG
>BLSH010287436.1:124517-140146 GCA_018402905.1 Glandirana rugosa | reverse complement strand
TTACCCTTCTTACGATTGACCACAAGTGTAAGGAGCATTCTTCCCATTGACCACAAGTGTAAGGAGCATTCTTCCCATTGACCACAAGTGTAAGGAGCATTCTTCCCATTGACCATCACACTACTGCAGGGTTTCTCAACCAGGGTTCCTCCAGAGGTTGCTAGGGGTTCCTTGAGCGATGGTCAATTTCTACCTCTCAGATAAATTCCCAATGACACCATTGATCTCTTTAGCTATCTGTAAGGGGGTAATTCTTCCCAACGACCTCAAGCGTAAGGAAAATTCTTCCCAACGACCTCAAGTGTAAGGAGCATTCTTCCCATTGACCATCACACTGATGCAGTGTTTCTCAACCAGGGTTCCTCCCGAGGTTGCTAGGGGTTCTTTGAGCAATGGTCAATTTCTACCTCTCAGATAAATTCCCAATGACACCATTGATCTTTTTAGCTCTCTGTAAGGGGGTAATTCTTCCCAACGACCACAAGTGTAAGGAGCATTCTTCCCAATGACCACAAGTGTAAGGAGCATTCTTCCCAATGACCACAAGTGTAAGGAGCATTCTTCCCAATGACCACAAGTGTAAGGAGTATTCTTCCCAATGACCACAAGTGCAAGGAGCATTCTTCCCAACGACCACAAGTGTAAGGAGCATTCTTCCCATTGACCACAAGTGTAAGGAACATTCTTCCCATTGACCACAAGTGTAAGGAGCAATCTTCCCATTGACCATCACACTAATGTATCATGAGTTGTAGATTTTTCATTTTTAGCAGGGGTTCCCCGAGAATTATTTCAAGGGTTCCTCTGTGTTAAAAAGGTTGGGAAAGGCTGATCCAACCAATGCGATAGCAGAGGGGACACTAGACGAAAGCAGAATGATCCATATAGCACAAAGAGGGGAAAAAATGGGGTGTTTTAGGGTAAAATCGCCCAGCGGTCCATGAAATGAACAATGGATTTGAAAAACCATATTGATTATAAGGCGTATTTCTAAAACCATGTCACCATCCTAACGTGTAACAATATATTAGTGTGAAAGCAAGAGAAAGTGGAGCATTTACCTTGTTATAAGCTGGGGGTTGAGGAAGAGCGCAAAAGGGAAGCATATGTATATGGATGAATCGGACGGGTACATAAAGCAAACGAGCCGACCCAGACAGAGGAAGTCTTCCCTTCCCCGCGGGTAAAACTCGCTTAAACTTTAATGGCCAAATCTAAGGATCCACAACCTTAGGATACAAAAGATGGAAGAGTATCAACCAAGGGAAATAATGCCCATAAACGGTGAGTTGTAATGAGAGAAGGGACCGGAATACGTTGTATGGTAACGAGATAGGAAACAATCCTACTTACACGTGAGCCCACATGGCAGATACGAGTCCATGTCCCCTCCGGCAAGTAACCCACAGAATGATTGGGGGGTGCTGCTTAATATAGTCCTCAGGACCGCCCCTCAGCGTAAGGATATAGCTATTCAGATGAGAAGAGACGTCTCCTCTATCCTACAACAGGAGCCGACCACTGAGTGCTACCGCCACCATGCGGAGATCACAAAGGGCCAAAAAGCCACAGGAAGCAGTGTCATACCGGAAATGACATCACTTCCTGTCCACGCCTAAACAGGAAATGACACCATCAGCAACGTGGAAAGCAGTCCTCACAGGAACCTAGCCTATATCCAAAGGTTCCCTAGGCTTATTGGAACAATGAGGCAGCAAAGATTGAGGCTGGGTTCATACCATTGTGAATTGTTTGCGGGTTCCCCGCATTCCAACTCGCAATAGCAGGAGATTTTGACCTCCTCTCTATGGAGCCGGTGCACATATCTCCCCAGCAGGTCCAGTGCGTTTTTCACACAGACTTTTGGTCCGTTTCAGGTCTGAATTGAGCCCAAAATTTGGGCTGAAATTGGACCTGAAACGGTGAACCAGGACGCACCGGGCCCCTGCTGTGAGCCGCATGCGGTTTGATATGTGAACCCAGCCTTAGCCGAAAGCCAAAAGCAAGCAAAGGCTCAGACACAACACCAGAGGGAGCCACCCACAGACAAACGCATAACATTGACAACAAATAAGGGGTAAAAAATAAATAATAATAATTAACCACAAGAAGATCTAAAAAAATGCCACACCTATTGTAATAGATCATAGATCCGCGCCACTATAGACACAAAATTAAGTATCAAGCACCACTTTCTCTATAGAGCAGCCGCTTTAAAAAAAAAAAAAAACAACATAGTAATATTTCTATATCCATAGGACATAGCAGCGCCATTTGCCCGACATTCTCATGTACTGGCCAAGCGTTTGTTTGTGCTATCCTTGAACTTACCTCGTCTCCTCCGTCCAGCGGGGAGACAGGGGAACGAAGCGTCTACGGACAAGCGTTGCCGTACAGCCCAATCACGACGCGTTTCGTCACCAGTGGAAGTCCGTATGATGAAACGCGCTGTGTTTGGGCTGCACAGCAACGTTTGTCTGTAGACGCTTGTTTGTGTTATCCTTGCACTTACCTCGTCTCCTCCGTCCAGCGGGGAGACAGGGGAACGAAGCGTCTACAGAAAAGCGTTGCCGTACAGCCCAATCACAACGCGTTTCATCACCAGCGGAAGTCCGTATGAGGAAATGCGTTGTTTGGGCTGCACAGCAACGCTTGTCTGTAGGCGCTTGTTTGTGTTATCCCTGCACTTACCTCGTCTCCTCCATCCAGCGGGGAGACAGGGGAACGAAGCGACTATGGACAAGCGTTGCCATACAGCCCAATCACGACACGTCGTCACCAGTGGAAGTCCGTATGACGAAACGCGTCGTTTTTGGGCTGTACAGCAACGCTTGTCTGTAGACGCTTGTTTGGGCTATCCCTGCACTTAACTCGTCTATTCTGTCCAGAGGGGGGAGACAGGGGAATGAAGCGTCTACGGACAAGCGCTGCCGTACAGCCCAATCACGACGCGCTTCGTCACCAGCGGAAGTCCATATGACGAAACGCGTCGTGTTTGGGCTGTACAGCAACGCTTGTCTGTAGACACTTGTTTGGGCTATCCCTGTACTTACCTCGTCTCCTCCGTCCAGCGGGGAGACAGGGGAACGAAGCGTCTACAGACAAGCATTGCCGTACAGCCCAATCACGGCACGTTTCGTCACCAGCGGAAGTCCGTATGACGAAACGCGTCATGTTTGGGCTGTACAGCAACGCTTGTCTGTAGACGCTTGTTTGTGTTATTCCTGCACTTACTTCGTCTCCTCAGTCCAGCGGGGAGACAGGGGAACGAAGGGTCTACGGACAAGCGTTGCCGTACAGCCCAATCACGCCACGTTTCGTCACCAGCGGAAGTCCGTATGACGAAATGCGTCATGTTTGGGCTGTACAGCAACGCTTGTCTGTAGACGCTTGTTTGGGCTATCCCTGCACTTACCTCGTCTCCTCCATCCAGCGGGGAGACAGGGGAACGAAGCGTCTACGGACAAGCGTTGCCGTACAGCCCAATCACGACACTTTTCATCACCAGCGGAAGTCCGTATGATGAAACGCGTTGTGTTTGGGCTGTACAGCAACGCTTGTCTGTAGACGCTTGTTTGTGTTATCCCTGCACTTACCTCGTCTCCTCCGTCCAGCGGGGAGACAGGGAAAGAAGCGTTTACAGACAAGCGTTGCCGTACAGCCGAATCATGACACGTTTCGTCACCAGTGGAAGTCCGTATGACAAAACGCGTTGTGATTGGACTGTACGGCAAACGCTTGTTCTTAGATGCTTCGTTCCCCTGTCTCCCCGCTGGACGGAGGAGAGGAGGAGGCCGAACACGGAGCCTGAAAAAAAGTCCTAGGACGGCCGGCGTCTTCATATTTTTAACGCGTGCTGTCTACATCTCTGTCTGGTAAAAGTGGACTGTACAGGGGAGGGTGTTTTAAGTGTATACTGGGGAATAAATGGCATTTACAGTGTCACAACTATGTCCTGGCCTCTGCTTTTCACCTTGTATGTGGACGCTTTCATGGAGTGAATGGACCTTTGCCAAAACTAGGATCGCTAAGTGCAGGGATAGCGCAATCAAGCGCTTTGGCCAGTACATGAGAATGTCCGGCAAATAGTTGGGGTAAGAGTCCATTCATTGGGGAAGTCGGGCACCTGCATGCCCGCGTGGTGCATGATATCCTACGAATAATTACAAGGAAGAGTCTTCTTGGAACCAGACGTTTATGAACTTGGATTTAGTATTTTTGGACTGTCACTTATCACCGGTTGTTGTTCATCAAATTTATATTTTCACCGATGATATTTTAGCGCTGCTACATGTCCTATGGATATAGGAATATTAATAATAATTAACCACTTCACCCCCGGAAGGGTTTCCCCCTTTAGGACCAGAGCACTTTTTGCGATTCGGCTCTGCGTCGTTTTAACTGACAATTGCGCAGTCGTGCGACGTTGTACCCAAACAAAATTGGCGTCCTTTTTTCCCCACAAGTAGAGCTTTCTTTTGGTGGTGTTTGATCCCCTCTGTGTCATTTCTGATCGCCGCTATAAACAAAAGAAGAGCGACAATTTTGATCCCCTCTGCGTCATTTCTGATCACCGCTATAAAGAAATAAAGAGCAACAATTTTGAAAAAAAAAAAAAAAAAACAATATCTCTTGCTTTTTGCTAAAATATAAATCCCAAAAAAATATTTAAAAAAAAATGTATTTGGTTTTGGCCAATATATATACTTCCTCATAATTTTGGTTAAAAAAAATCGCAATGGGCGTATATTGATTGGTTTGCGCAAAAGTTGCAGCGTTTACAAACAATGTGAATTAATTTATAGGGTTTTCATTTATTTATTTTTTACTAGTAATGGTGACGATCTGTGATTTTTAATCCATTAGTATAGACTGAGAAGGTGATTGGTGGGAAAGGTCTCCAAAATGAAGAGAATGTTCCGGCCCTGTAAGTGGGGGAAATGTTCTGCCCCTGAAGGGGTTAATCTAGGTTCCCACACTATATATGTGTGTATCATCATCTGCTGGAGATAAAAGACCTCACAGTTAGAGTTGAGCGAACCCGAACTGTAAAGTTCAGGTCCGTACCGAACTTTGGGGTGTCTGTGACCCGGACATTTGAAAAAAGTTGGGGTTCGGATTCTGGGTTTGGGTATTTAATCCCGCCTGTTGAATAGCTGCAGGGCAGCCAATCAACAAGCGTTTCACTGGTTTGCCCTTAGAAGCCATCACAGCCATGCCTACTAATGGCATGGCTGTGATTGACCAGTGCATCATGTGACCCAGCCTCTGTATAAGCTGGAGTCACGTAGTGCTGCATGTCGCATGCTCTCAGGCTAGTCTAGGGAGAGGATGCTGCCGGCGTTGTGAGGGACAGATTGCAGATCAAATAACATCTCATCCTGCATTACAGAACCATGTGATTGTGGACTAGGTAGAGATTACTACTACTACTGCTTTGAGGGACAGATTGCAGATCTCATCCTGCATTACAGAACCATCTGATTGTGGACTAGGGAGAGATTACTACTACTACTGCTTTGAGGGACAGATTGCATATCTCATCCTGCATTACAGAACCATCTGATTGTGGACTAGGTAGAGATTACTACTACTACTGCTTTGAGGGACAGATGGCAGATCTCATCCTGCATTACAGAACCATCTGATTGTGGACTAGGTAGAGATACTACTACTACTGCTTTGAGGGACAGATTGCAGATCTCATCCTGCATTACAGAACCATCTGATTGTGGACTAGGTAGAGATTACTACTACTACTGCTTTTAGGGACAGATTGCAGATCTCATCCTGCATTACAGAACCATCTGATTGCAGACTAGGTAGAGATTACTACTACTACTGCTTTGAGGGTCAGATTGCAGATCTCATCCTACATTACAGAACCATCTGATTGTGGGCTAGGGACAGATTACTACTACTACTGCTTGGAGGGACAGATTGCAGATCTCATCCTGCATTACAGAACCATCTGATTGTGGACTAGGTAGAGATTACTACTACTACTGCTTTGAGGGACAGATGGCAGATCTCATCCTGCATTACAGAACAATCTGACTGGACTAGGTAGAGATTACTACTACTACTGCTTTGAGGGACAGATTGCAGATCAAATAACATCTCATCCTGCATTACAGAACGATCTGATTGTGGACTAGGTAGAGATACTACTACTACTGCTTTGAGGGACAGATTGCAGATCTCATCCTGCATTACAGAACAATCTGATTGTGGACTAGGTAGAGATTACTACTGCTGCTTTGAGGGACAGATTGCAGATCAAATAACATCTCATCCTGCATTACAGAACCATCTGATTGTGGACTAGGTAGAGATTACTACTACTACTGCTTTGAGGGACAGATTGCAGATCTCATCCTGCATTACAGAACGATCTGACTGGACTAGGTAGAGATTACTACTACTACTGCTTTGAGGGACAGATTGCAGATCTCATCCTGCATTACAGAACCATCTGATTGTGGACTAGGGAGAGATTACTACTACTACTGCTTTGAGGGACAGATTGCAGATCTCATCCTGCATTACAGAACGATGATTGTGGACTAGGTAGAGATTACTACTACTACTGCTTTGAGGGACAGATTGCAGATCTCATCCTGCATTACAGAACCATCTGATTCTGGACTAGGGAGAGATTACTACTACTACTGCTTTGAGGGACAGATTGCAGATCTCACCCTGCATTACAGAACGATCTGATTCTGGACTAGGGAGAGATACTACTACTACTGTTTGAGGGACAGATTGCAGGTCTCACCCTGCATTACAGAACCATCTGACTGGACTAGGTAGAGTCTACTGCTTAGAGGGACAGATTATTGTTCTAAAATCATCTCCAAGTTCTATAGGGAGAGGTTCCTGCTGTTGCTGTAAGGGACAGATTATTGTTCTAAAATCATTTTACTTCCTTTTGCCGCCCTCTAGCACTTTCCTGGACTTTTTTACAGTCATTTTTGTGCCAAAAAGTTTGGGTCCCCATTGACTTCAATGGGGTTCGGGGTCAAGTTTGTGAAGTTCGGCCGAACATCCAGGTGTTCGCTCAACTCTAGTCACAGTGACTATGGAGGAAGAGGATGCAGATGACGGGGGAGGGGGGTTACTGGGTGTAAATAGAAAAGAAGATCTTATTACTAAGGATGGGCTACGTGCCCGAGCCCTCCAGGAAGTGAGCCCTTCGCTGAGCTAGTCACAGGCAGTGAGACATTTCCTGATCGCTGAAGCCGCGTATCGAGGAAATGTCTCACTGCCTGCGATTAGCGCAGTGCAGGGTCCACTTCCTGGCGGACTCGGGCGTGTTCGCTATCCTTACTTATTACCTCTTCTGCTGCGACTTCTGCCGATGTATTCTCTCTAATTATTACGGACTCACCTCTCACCTGGAACCTCCTGTCTGTTACATCACTTCCTGTCTGTACCATGACATCACTTCCTGTCTGTACCATGACATCACTTCCTGTCTTCCATAGAGACTTCCTGTCTGGGTAAAAGTGAGATCACCACCTTGTGGAGCTCAGAGGAACTGCACCCCCTGGGAAACGTCTCGTAGTGTGGACACGGCCTTGTGCTGTGTGTGTTAGGGTTGCCACCTCGTCCATTTAAAACCGAACACATATTAATTACACAGGTTGTTCTGGGGTTAATTGAATACTGGTAAGGCACTAAGTGAACTTAATGACAACCTTAATCAGCCACAGAACAACCTGTGTAATTCATATGTGTTTTATAGGGATGAGGTGGCAACCCTTATAGATGGGGTCATCTCCACTCCCACCAAGGGGGTGGGATTTCCCACCATCTGTCAATTTATGGACAGTTTATAAAAATCTGTTATGGGTATAGAATGTTCATAATAATAATGTATTCTGTATGCAGAGTGCAGCAACCAATAGCACTGCTCATCTGATTAAGTGGGAGGGACTAATGATGAGTCAAATACCCTGCACCGATGCATTGGCAGTTGCTCTGCCTTCTTAGCCAATCAGCACGTCACTGTAACCCGTCCCTTCTCCTGCCCACCACATTGGACTTAAAACAAACATGGAGGGCGTACACAGGACTGTACACATAGAGCTCCACAGCTGAAGATCAGAAACAATGTCCACCACCCACATGGAATGCCAGCTGCAGAGTTATCAGGTAGTCTAATCAGTGTTTTCACCCAGTGTGTAGTCTGCCATCTCCCGCACAATGTCTGCATTCCCTGACCATCTCCTGTACTATGTCCGCAGACTCTGACCATCTCCTGTATGATGTCTGCAGTCTCTGACCCTCTCCTGTACTACGTCTGCAGTCCCTGACCGTCTCCTGTACTATGTCTGCAGTCTCTGACCATCTCCTGTACTATGTCTGCAGTCTCTGACCATCTCCTGTACTATGTCTGCAGTCTCTGACCATCTCCTGTACGATGTCTGCAGTCCCTGACCATCTCCTGTACGATGTCTGCAGTCCCTGACCATCTCCTGTACTATGTCTGCAGTCTCTGACCATCTCCTGTACGATGTCTGCAGTCCCTGACCATCTCCTGTACTATGTCTGCAGTCTCTGACCGTCTCCTGTACAATGTCTGTAGTCTCTGACTGTCTCCTGTACTATGTCCGCAGTCTCTGACCATCTCCTGTATGATGTCTGCAGTCTCTGACCATCTCCTGTATGATGTCTGCAGTCTCTGACCATCTCCTGTACTATGTCTGCAGTCTCTGACCATCTCCTGTACTATGTCTGCAGTCTCTGACCATCTCCTGTACTATGTCCGCAGTCTCTGACCGTCTCCTGTACTATGTCCGCAGTCTCTGACCATCTCCTGTATGATGTCTGCAGTCTCTGACCATCTCCTGTACTATGTCTGCAGTCTCTGACCATATACTGTACAATGTCTGCAGTCTCTGACCGTCTCCTGTACTATGTCCGCAGTCTCTGACCATCTCCTGTATGATGTCTGCAGTCTCTGACCATCTCCTGTACTATGTCTGCAGTCTCTGACCATCTCCTGTACTATGTCTGCAGTCTCTGACCATCTCCTGTACTATGTCTGCAGTCTCTAACCTTCTCCTGTACTATGTCTGCAGTCTCTGACCGTCTCCTGAACTATGTCTGCAATCTCTGACCATCTCCTGTACTATGTCTGCAGTCTCTGACCTTCTCCTGTACTATGTCTGCAATCTCTGACCATCTCCTGTACTATGTCTGCAATCTCTGACCATCTCCTGTACTATGTCTGCAATCTCTGACCGTCTCCTGTACCATGTCCGCAGTCTCTGACCATTTCCTGTATGATGTCTGTAGTCTCTGACCATTTCCTGTATGATGTCTGTAGTCTCTGACCATCTCCTGTATGATGTCTGCAGTCTCTGACCATCTCATGTACTATGTCTGCAGTCTCTGACTGTCTCTTGTACTATGTCTGCAGTCTCTGACCATCCCCTGTACTATGTCTGCAGTCTCTGACCATCCCCTGTACTATGTCTGCAGTCTCTGACCGTCCCCTGTACAATGTCTGCAGTCTCTGACCGTCTCCTGTGCTATGTCTGCAGTCTCTGACCGTCCCCTGTATAGCGTCTGCAGTCTCTGACCTTCTCCTGTACTATGTCTGCAGTCTCTAATCTTCTCCTGTACTATGTCTGCAGTCTCTGACCATCTCCTGTACTATGTCTGCAGTCTCTGACCATCTCCTGTACTATGTCTGCAGTCTCTGACCATCTCCTGTACTATGTCTGCAGTCTCTGACCATCTCCTGTACCATGTCTGCAGTCTCTGACCGTCTCCTGTACCATGTCTGCAGTCTCTGACCGTCTCCTGTACTAGGTCTGCAGTCTCTGACCGTCTCCTGTACTATGTTTGCAGTCTCTGACCTTCTCCTGTACTAGGTCTGCAGTCTCTGACCATCTCCTGTACTAGGTCTGCAGTCTCTGACCTTCTCCTGTACTAGGTCTGCAGTCTCTGACCGTCTCCTGTACTAGGTCTGCAGTCTCTGACCGTCTCCTGTACTATGTTTGCAGTCTCTGACCTTCTCCTGTACTAGGTCTGCAGTCTCTGACCTTCTCCTGTACTAGGTCTGCAGTCTCTGACCTTCTCCTGTACTATGTTTGCAGTCTCTGACCATCTCCTGTACTATGTTTGCAGTCTCTAACCTTCTCCTGTACTATGTCTGCAGTCTCTGACCATCTCCTGTACTATGTCTGCAGTCTCTGACCATCTCCTGTACTATGTCTGCAGTCTCTGACCATCTCCAGTACTATGTCTGCAGTCTCTGACCATCTCCTGTACTATGTCTGCAGTCTCTGACCATCTCTTGTACTATGTCTGCAGTCTCTGACTGTCTCCTGTACCATGTCTGCAGTCTCTGACCGTCTCCTGTACTATGTTTGCAGTCTCTGACCATCTCCTGTACTATGTCTGCAGTCTCTGACCATCTCCTGTACCTTGTCTGCAGTCTCTGACCGTCTCCTGTACTATGTTTGCAGTCTCTGACCATCTCCTGTACTATGTCTGCAGTCTCTGACCATCTTCTGTACCATGTCTGCAGTCTCTGACCGTCTCCTGTACTATGTTTGCAGTCTCTGACCATCTCCTGTACCATATCTGCAGTCTCTGACCTTCTCCTGTACTATGTCTGCAGTCTCTGACCTTCTCCTGTACTAGGTCTGCAGTCTCTGATCATCTCCTGTAATATGTCTGCAGTCTCTGACCTTCTACTGTACTAGGTCTGCAGTCTCTGACCATCTCCTGTACCATGTCTGCAGTCTCTGACCTTCTCCTGTACTATGTCTGCAGTCTCTGATCATCTCCTGTAATATGTCTGCAGTCTCTGACCTTCTCCTGTACTATGTCTGCAGTCTCTAACCTTCTCCTGTACTATGTCTGCAGTCTCTGACCATCTCCTGGACCATGTCTGCAGTCTCTGACTGTCTCCTGTACCATGTCTGCAGTCTCTGACTGTCTCCTGTACCATGTCTGCAGTCTCTGACTGTCTCCTGTACCATGTCTGCAGTTTCTGACCGTCTCCTGTATCATGCCCGCAGTCTCTGACTGTCTCCTGGATCACATCTGCAGTCTCTGACCATCGCCTGGATCACGTCTGCAGTCCCTGACCATCTCCTGGATCACGTCTGCAGTCTCTGACCATCTCCTGGATCACGTCTGCAGTCTCTAACCATCTCCTGGATCATGTCTGTAGTCTCTGACCATCTCCTGGACCATGTCTGCAGTCTCTGACTGTCTCCTGTACCATGTCTGCAGTCTCTGACCATCTCCTGGATCACGTCTGCAGTCTCTGACCATCTCCTGGATCACGTCTGCAGTCTCTGACCATGTCCTGGATCATGTCTGCAGTCTCTGACCATCTCCTGTACTAAATCTGCAGTCTCTGACCGTGATAATGTAATTATGACATTGTCAAAAAGGGGCAGAGCATGGATGACCTTGAAATTATGCCCCCCCCCCTTGGAAAAAGTTCTGCGGACGCCCATGCGTCCCAGAGGTTGATAGTTGACTGGAACCTTAATCCTCTGCATATCCTGGATACCACACCCTCTCAACACCACGCCATACTTATATCAATCCTTTATGCTCTACTTCAACAACCTGTCTTGTAAGTTCATTGCTTTCATTGTTTTCTTTGAGAAATAGGGTTTTGTATACTACTGTGTATTATGTTCTAAAAAATCCTCAATAAAAACTTATTGAACAAAAAAATATCTTCCACAATAAATTCACTCAGCCAATGAGAAGTAATTTGTGCTGTGTGTATATAATAATGTTGTCACCGTTTACCAAAGAACGGGACAAACAACCTTCCAGGAAATCGGAACCAAAGACTATCAGGAACTGGAAATGACATCAGACAAAGGCGTGGCTTCTATGCATTTCATCAGGAAGTAGTTTGGTGGAAGGTGGAACGCACGCTACAGAGACACACCCAGTGATATCCCACACATGCGCTCAATGCCTGTGCCGGTCGGAAGGCACCAACAAATGTGAGCGATAGCATCAACTTCAGCAACTTTGTGTTATTTGTCCAAACCAAGTTACGCTATGGAAAATCGGTGACAACATTTACATGCGTTTTACACTATTACACCGGTTGATAAGGTAGCGCCTCAACCTTTTATATACACACAGCACAAATTTGATTCGGGCACTTTTCTGCCCGTAATTTAGGTGGGCAGCATAACCAATCAGTTGTTCATTATACCAGTAGCATTTAAAGGGGCGCCATCACCCGTTTTATATTTTTTACAATGAGAGGTAATGACTCCATTTTTATTTTAAAAGGCCCAGAGGACCGCCTGTTAAGTGGTGGGGTTAATGCGTTTCGTCCTGGAAGACGGCTTGAGAAAACAGACCTCTTGCAAGAGTTTACACCACAAAATGCACTCAGCCAATGAGACGTAAGGACTCCATTTTTATTTTTAGCTTGTTATCAATGGCCAACACGGTACAACACTTCATCCATGTCTTTGGTGATCTCTGATCTCCTTATGAACTGTTTCTTCCATGATGAAGATCAGCCATGGAGTATATCTGAGGTGTATATCAGGGTGTGCTTCTTCCCCACATGTCCAGCAACATTCATATACAAGACATTTCCCACACTCACTAATACACCTCCAGGGTTGTGTGGGGCCCCTGATGTACAGGAAGACAGGACTTCAGTGACTTCAATTCCCTCTCTCAGAACAGAATATGGCTTCTCCCCTGTGTGCAATCTCTGATGTAAGTTAAGACTGGACTTATGTGTAAAACATTTCTCTCACTCTGAACAGGAATATGGCTTCTCCCCCACGTGAGATCTCTGATGTGTGGGACCCCTGATGCACAGGAAGACAGGACTTCAGTGAGGAACAATTCCCTCAGTCAGACCAGGAAAGTTCATTCTCCTCAGTGTCCAATCTCAAATGACTGTAAACAGAAGACTTCTGTGGGTTACACTTCCTCCAATCAGAAGAGGACAGTGGATCTACCTCTGTGTGCAATCTCTGATGTTTCCTGAGGTTGTACTTCGTTGTAAAACATTTATCACATTTAGGACAGGGAAACTGCCTCCTCACTGTGTGCAAACTCTGATGGGTAAGAAGATGTGATTTCTTTACAAAACCTTTCCCGCACTCAGGACAAGAATACAGCTTCTTCCCCGTGTGCAATCTCTGATGTATCGGAAGATATGACTTCACTGTAAAACATTTCCCGCACTCAGGACAGGAATACGGTTTCACCCCCGTGTGAGATCTCTGATGTTTTTTAAAATTGCGCTTATCTGAAAAACATTTCCCGCACTCTAGACAGGAAAATGGCTTCTCTCCCATGTGCAATCTCTGATGTCGGTAAAGATAGGACTTCTGAGAAAAAAATTTCCCGCACTCAGCACAATACGGCTTCTTCCCCGTGTGCAATCTCTGATGTCTGTAAAGAGAGGGCTTGTGTGAAAAACATTTCCAGCACTCAGGACAGGGAAATGGCTTCTCCCCCGTGTGAGACCTCTGATGTTCAACAAGTTCTGATTTTTGTAAGAAACATTTCCCCAACTCAGGACAGGAACACGGCTTCTCTCTAGTGTGAGATCTTTTATGCCTATTAAGTTTGGATTTATAATGGAAACACTTCCCGCACTCAGTACATGGAAACCTCATATCTGTTGGAAGGACGGCACCGTCCCTCACAGTCTGAGGTTCCTCAGGATAAGAGGAATACGATGGTCCGGCACCGTCCCTCACAGTCTGAGGATCCTCAGGATAAGAGAAATACGATGGTCCGGCACCGCCCCTCACAGTCTGAGGATCCTCAGGATAAGAGGAATACGATGGTCCGGCACCGTCCCTCACAGTCTGAGGTTCCTCAGGATGAGAGGAATACGATGGTCCGGCACCGTCCCTCACAGTCTGAGGATCCTCAGGATAAGAGGAATACGATGGTCCGGCACCGTCCCTCACAGTTTGAGGTTCCTCAGGATAAGAGGAATACGATGGTCCGGCACCGTCCCTCACAGTCTGAGGTTCCTCAGGATAAAAGGAATACGATGGTCCGGCACCGCCCCTCACAGTCTGAGAATCCTCAGGATAAGAGGAATACGATGGTCCGGCACCGCCCCTCACAGTCAGGTTCCTCAGGATAAGAGGAATACGATGGTCCATCTACACTGTGTGGTGCCGGATGGTCATTGGAGGTAGCCGGGTTTTCTCCTGGACTATACTGTGTGATGTCCTCATCTTCTACTTTACAGTCTGGAGACAAAATGAGACGATCCTCTGAGGTTTTCCTCATCTCCCGTCCATCTACTAAAATAGAAATACAAAGATTATTACTAGACATCAGCTGATTGGTTCCCCTAAACCAGGACTCCGCCCACATCAGGCAGCTTTGTCTCTGAGGATCTTACAATTCCCCCCTCAAGGTAACGAGTAAATGGCTCCTCTGATCTCCTACCAGTTCATTTCTTTATTCATGGACCTTAGTCAGAGAGTGAGGAAACAAGGAGAACTGTCTTTTATAGAAGTGACAGTGATGAGGGGATTATAGGACGAGGGTCCCCACCCCCTCTATCACTCATTGCCATCTTCCCAACACAAGAAGTCCTGCACTTCCTTATTTAGTTCATGATTTGGTCATGAATAACAGCGGGGCTGAGACCCACCAGAGGTCAGAGAGTGAGGATGGGGGGAGAACAACCAAGATGAAGACTGGACTGAATCTGAAGACCACCATCATTGGGTTTCTGACTCCTCCATCGTTATCACTTTCTGTTTAAGGTCACACAGGAGTCAGGAGTATGCAATGTACAACATAGAGTATATAGTGCAGGGGTCAGGAGTATGTAATGTACAACACAGAGTATATAGTACAGGGGTCAGGAGTATGTAATGTACAACACAGAGTATATAGTGCAGGGGTCAGGAGTATGTAATGTACAACATAGAGTATATAGTGCAGGGGTCAGGAGTATGTAATGTACAACATAGAGTATATAGTGCAGGGGGTCAGGACTCATAATATTGGTGATCAGTAATCAGTGGTGGATGAAAGGTTTACATGGGACAAGTTGCAGAGGTCCCACACCGCTGCCTCCCATCTCCTGAGACTGCACTCAGTGACTTGGGTCTGAGATTGTAACAGAGCAAGTAACCCTGGGAGAATTGTTCTGTCAGAGATCTTGCTAGACCAGGGCAAGGGGCAGAAGACTCAAGGTTCATACCCCAGGTGCCTAGGCTGAGGGCCACCTATGGTGAAAATCAACATTTTGCTGTCAGCTGAACCCCAGAATCTCCATAAATGCAGTCTAGATCCATAAATTGTGTCTGCAGCACAGAGAAGGAAGATTATCGGAGAGAAATACAGGAATACAGGACGGGGAACACAGCTCAGGAAAGTGACCAGGGGATTACAGGCTGATATCACCCAGTCCCCGCCCTACTCTGGACCAATCAGTGAGCAGTATGGGTGGAGGAATGTAGTTAGTGTTAATGACCCACCTGTGCTGATCTCTGTAGGAGGGTCCTCCTCTATAAATGTCCCCGTTATTCCATCCTCCTCCATAGACTAGGTCTCATCCCGCCCCTGACCCACTATAGTCGGACATTAGGGGACCAGTGAAAGGACTCGACACAAGGGGCAGG
>BLSH010287372.1:160096-172697 GCA_018402905.1 Glandirana rugosa | reverse complement strand
ACTTATGTCCGTTAAATCGATCGAATATATATCGATATATATATGTATATATATATATCTATAGATAGATAGATAGATATAGATATAGATATCTATATCTATCTATCTATATTTTTTTTTTCCTACACTAACCTGTCTGCACTAACTGACAGATATATTTTAGATTTCTAACTATCTATTTCTTTTTTTTTTCTATTTTTTAACAACTTTAAGAAACCTAGCTAGCTAAATTGCCTGTATTCAGGAACCTAAGCTATCTCTCTAACACCGCCGCCAACACACTACATAGAACCGCTGTACAAGCGGCTTTATATAGTGTGGGGTGTGGATTGAGGCTGCTGTGAAGTGATTGACTAAAGGCACCCTGCAGGTCATGTGCATGCTTTGGCCAATCAGCGGGTGGCATTCCGCCGCCATTTGAAAATATTATGGACCCTCCATCCATCCATCCATGCTCATCCATCCAGCCTCATCAATGCTTACCCATCCAGCCTCATCTGTCACCCATGCATCCGTGCTCACCCATCTGTGCTCACCAATGCATTTGTGTTCACCCATCCACCCATGCATCCGTGTTCACCCATTCAGTCATGCTCACCCATGCTTACATGTTCACCCATCCAGCCATGCTCACCCATCCAGCCATGCTCACCCATTCAACCATGCTCACCCATCCAGCCATGTTCACCCATCCGGCCTCATCCAAGCTCACCAATGCATCAGTGTTCACCCATGCATCCGTGTTCACCCATGTTTCCATGCTCACCCATGCATCCATGCTCATCTATGCTCTGTCATCCATCTGTGCTCACCCATGCATTCATGCTCACCCATCCATCCATCCGTGCTCATCCATACCACATCAGTTCTCATTCGTGACACATTCATGTCACTAAAGTGCCCATTTGTGCCACTACAGTGCCCATCAGTGCCACTAAAGTGCCTCACAATAGTGTAATAGGTAGTCAAATTAGATTTGAAATTAATGTCCCTAGAATGCCTGATGGTGCACCCTGCATGTTGGGCCTCTGTATGTGGCCAGGCTGTGTAAAAGTCTCACACATGTGGTATTGTTATACTCAGGAGGAGAAGCAGAATATATGTTGTGGTGTAATTTTTGCTGGGTACACGCTGTGTGTTAGAAATATTGTATAAATGGACAACTTTTTGTAAAAAAAAATGCGTTTTAATTTTCTTTCCACATTTTCCAAAAACTTGTGGAAAAAAATTACACGTTCAAAAGACTCATTGTGCCTCCTAGAATATACGTTGGGGTGTTTAATTTCCAAAATGGGATCATTTTTTGAGCGTTTCCATTGTCCTGGTGCTCCAGGACCTTCAAAAGTGCAAGAGGTAGTCAGGAAATTTTATGTGTAATTTATGTCCCTAGAACGCCTGATGGCGCTCCCTGCATGTTGGGCCTCTGTATGTGGCCAAGCTGTGTAAAAGTCTCACACATGGGGTATTGCTATACTCAGAATGAGTAGCAGAATGCGTTTTGGAGTGTAATTTGTGGTATGCATATACTGGGTGTGAGAAATAACATGTTAATATGACAATTTTGGGGAAAAAATCTTCATTTTTCAAAGAATTGTGGGAAAATAATTACAACTTCAAAAAACTCACCAATGCCTCTTACTAAATATTTTGAACTGTCTATTTTGCAAAAAGGGGTCATTTGGGGGGGTACTAGTACTTTCCTGGCTTGTTAGGGTCTCAAGAAATGAAATAGGCCATCAGTACATCAGGTGTGATCAATTTTCAGTGATTGGCACCATAGATTATAGACTCTATAACTTTTACAAAGACCAAATAATGTACACTTATTTGGGTTATTTTTACCAAATATATGTAGCATTATAAATTGTGGCCAAAATTTATGAAGAAAAAATTCTAACTTGCAAACTTTTATAACAGAAACAAAGAAAAATGCATTTATTTACAAACTTTTCGGCCATTTAGAGCGCGAAAAATAAAACTCCAATGGTGATTAAATACCACCAAAAGAAAGCTCTATTTGTGTAAAAAAAAGGACAAAAATTCATATGGGTACAAGTGTAGTATGACTGAGTAATTGTCATTAATAATGTGAGAGCACTGAAAGCTGAAAATTGATCTTTTTAGGAAGGTCATGTTGCTAAATATTAGATTAAAACACTATTCCCTTAAAGTATGTACAGTAGGTGTAGAAATATTAAATTAGTTATAACTGTTTCCATAGTTTGTAAAATGTTAGTCTTATAAAGAAAAAGAAATATAGAAGACAAGTGAATGAAAAAATTAAAAATTAAAATGGCCTGGTCTACATCAACCTAGACACCAGTGAAATGCCCTAAAAATGATTTACTAAATAACTAGAAGGTTGTTTAATTGGCAAAGGAAACATTCATTCAAGTGCATAGTCTTAAATAAGGTTAACCTGTGTTCACCTTTAATGCTCAAATAGATGCAAGGGAAATTAAATAAAATAGGATTTTTCTAGCATATGATAGAGCACATAGTCACCTTGATTAGTACAGTACATGTGGAAAAATCAACAATCAGTTTGCTAAGTGAACATTCCCCAATACTTTCATAAACCAACCCCACTATGTCTGAAAATATTAAGGGTTTATTCAAACATATACATTTCTGTAAAATGTGCATGTTACCGCAATGCATGGCAAAGCACCTGCCATATGCTTAGTGCCATTCTTTGTGATTAGTATCTCAACATTCTGTGCATTAGATGACAACACACAATGCAGAGAAGATAGTCCCAAGCACATGCAATGTGTTGTGGTGGGCTGTGTTACTAAAAAAAGGATTGTGCATGTCTTTGGTCCATTGATGTGCATAGACAGCCAATTCTTAATGAGTTCCATTAACACACCACAACAGATCACTCATTTGGGAATCAGCCCTTGAGCTAAATGATTAATTCAAATGCCAAAGCCAATATTACACATTGGTGCTGAAGGAAACTGGAGAAAAGAAATTGAGTTTAATTTACTAAAAATAAATGCACAAAAAAGTAGTGAGAAATTGTTATGAGACCTATAGTCCCATCTATGTTAGAAGTTTGCAGGAACGCATGAATAAATGTTCATGCACCCAAACTCTACAAAATCACAGCTCATTTCTTAGGCACCTTTCACACGGGCACTGTGCAATGGATTCCAGTTGTTTAGCGGATACCTGCTGAGCAGGTGGGTGACAGGTCCTGTCCTCTCCACTGTGCAGAGGGGAGATGGACACAGTCCCGCTCTCCTCTATGTGGAAATCAGATTAAAACGGACCGCCCGCCTGTTTTCATCTGATCCTATCCGATCTGATCCACCAGACAGATGGAAAATACGACCACCATCCATCTGGATTTTGCGGATCGGATAGCGGCTCCTCACTCTGCCTGATAAACTGACAGGCAGACCTGATCGGGCAGCCCGTGTGGAAGGGCCCTTAGACTAGATCCTTATTAAGTGCATACATTGCAGGTCCCTGCTTTCAGTGTGCATTAAACATTCAGAGAAGGTTTATTTTCTATCTAATATGAATATAAGTTGCATTAGGTAATGCATGTGTTAAGATTCTGTCTGCTTACACAGCAGACACATGTTCTTTGTAATTCACACATGGCTTACCAAGAACATGTCTAATTTTTGGAGGGATTTTTTTCCATATGGTAAAATGTAATGTATATATTAAGAATGAAAACACAGTGCATTAAATGCTACTTCTGAATATATTGTGTGTTCTTAAGTCCAAACTAAAAAAAAACCCCCAATGATGCCAGATTAGCCTACTTAACCACTTCAACAAGCCCCTTCCTGCCCAGGCCAATTTTCGGCTCTCAGCACTGTCGCAATTTTAATGACAATTGCACACTATTACCATATGAATTTTTTATCATTTTATTTTACACAAATAGAGATTTCTTTTGGTGGTATTTAATCACCACTACTGAACATTTAGAAAAAAAACACATTTGTCTTTGTTTCTGTTATAAAATGTTGCAATTAAATAATCTTTCTTCATAAATGTAGGCCAAACTGTATTCTGCTACATTTATTTATAGCTATAGAGTTCACCAACTATGGTATATATATATATATATATATATATATATACAGTCAGGTGCATAAATATTGGGACATCAAAACAATTCTAATCTTTTTGGCTCTATACACCACCACAGTGGATTTGAAATGAAACAAACAAGATGTGCTTTAACTGCAGACTTTCACCTTTAATTTGAGGATATTTACATCCAAATCAGATGAACGGTGTAGGAATTACAACAGTTTGTATATGTGCCTCCCACTTTTTAAGGGACCAAAAGTAATGGGGCAGATTAACAATCATAAATCAAACTTTCACTTTTTAATACTTGGTTTCAAATCCTTTGCAGTCAATTACAGCCTGAAGTCTGGAACACATAGACATCACCAGATGCTGGGTTTCATTCCTGGTGATGCTCTGCCAGGCCTCTACTGCAACTGTCATCAGTTCCTGCTTGTTCTTGGGGCATTTTCCCTTCAGTTTTGTCTTCAGCAAGTGAAATGCATGTTCAATCGGATTCAGGTCAGGTGATTGACTTGGCCATTGTATAACATTACACTTCTTTCCCTTAAAAAAACTCTTTGGTTGCTTTTCGCAGTATGCTTTGGGTCATTGTCCATCTGCACTGTGAAGCGCCGTCCAATGAGTTCTGAAGCATTTGGCTAAATATGAGCAGATAATATTGCCCGAAACACTTCAGAATTCATCCTGCTGCTTTTGTCAGCAGTCACATCATCAATAAATACAAGAGAACCAGAGAACCAGTTCCATTGGCAGCCATACATGCCCACGCCATGACACTACCACCACCATGCTTCACTGATGAGGTGGTATGCTTTGGATCATGAGCAGTTCCTTTCCTTCTCCATGCTCTTCTCTTCCCATCACTCTGGTACAAGTTGATCTTGGTCTCATCTGTCCATAGGATGTTGTTCCAGAACTGTGAAGGCTTTTTTAGATGTTGTTTGGCAAACTCTAATCTGGCCTCCCTGTTTTTGAGGCTCACCAATGGTTTACATCTTGTGGTGAACCCTCTATATTCACTCTGGTGAAGTCTTCTCTTGTTTGCTGACTTTGACACACATACACCTACCTCCTGGAGAGTGTTCTTGATCTGGCCAACTGTTGTGAAGGGTGTTTTCTTCACCAGGGAAAGAATTCTTTGGTCATCCACCACAGTTGTTTTCCATGGTCTTCCAGGTCTTTTGGTGTTGCTGAGCTCATCTGTGTGTTCTTTCTTTTTAAGGATGTTCCAAACAGTTGATTTGGCCACACCTAATGTTTTTGCTATCTCTCTGATGGGTTTGTTTTGTTTTTTCAACCTGATGATGGCCTGCTTCACTGATAGTGACAGCTCTTTGGATCTCATATTGAGAGGTGACAGCAACAGATTCCAAATGCAAATAGCACACTTGAAATGAACTCTGGACCTTTTATCTGCTCCTTGTAAATGGGATAATGAGGGAATAACACACACCTGGCCATGGAACAGCTGAGCAGACAATTGTCCCATTACTTTTGGTCCCTTAAAAAGTGGGAGGCAGGGGGCGTGGCTAACCAAACACAAAGGTGGACGTCTTTCAGAGGAGCTCTGAGGAGAATGGATTCTATCCCAAGGAATCCTCTTTCCCCAGGGTCAGGTGAGATACCAAAACCTCACAGTCACTTTTCACACTCCCCGACAAAAACCCTAAACCCAATATCGGAAGGGGACAGCCTTGGATTCGGATACTAGGCCGCCTTGTATCATCTCAGGACTGAACAGGCCGCCATATTGGTATGCCGCAACCTATTAATACCACCACCGGACTACACTACTATACACTATGGGGACATCTGCATCCCATTCCAAGAGGGGGAGACGGCTGTGCGACCCAAAGCTGTCACACTACCCGAACAAGGATGCCAGCATTGTGGATTCCTGAGAACGGGATACCCGTCAAACCGCCCTCTTCACCGGCCATCATTGTAGCCCCTGGGCTCCCCCCAAAAAATGATAGTATCTGGGGACCCTAGAACCAAAACCCCAATAACCTAACCAACGGCATACAGGCATCTCTCCTTCCCACGGGGACCCGCGAGGAAGTCCACACCCGATCGGCGGCTACGCGAGTCCGAGGCTTCACAGAGGCCTAGCTAGTTCAGCCTGGCAGCCATCTTGGGACTCCCAGGGGAACAATACCAGCGGGTTAAAAAACTCACCTGAAAGGAAAGTCCACAGACATCCACCTGAGGGAGGCACAGGAGAGCAAGGGAGGCGTCCAGAAAGTGTCGGACTGTATTAGGGGTGGCATAAAGGGCCAGGTGCGGACAATAAGCGGTGGCCATATTGGGACTCCATATCAGCTGGGCCACAGACCAAGCTGTATTTAAAATAGCAGAAAGACTGGGGATTACCCAGTACAATACATATAGACCACTCAGTATTCCAACAGAGGAATACCAGATCTCAGTTAGGGGTCACAACAGACGTCCATCAAATCTGACCCACGTACCAAAACCTCTATGATGACAAGCTAGAACACCTCGCCTGCAGTGAGGGGAAGCACTAAATCGACAAGAGCCCGTCAAGTACCATTTCCTCCAATCATTCCACGACTATGTCCTGAAAAAGAGTAGGGGATCATAAAACACAAAAACTGACATCATTATTCTTCAAACCGGCCCTCCAAATAGCAATGAGCAAAAAGGGAAATGCTCAAGCAAAGCATACACAGACCTACCGGATGACTCTATTAAGGACCCACCAACATTGAGGAACACACCTTCTCCCACACATCTAGCAGGATAAAACCCCATAACGGGAAGCCCAGCAAAAGCAAGAATGCGCATTGATGCATCTGCACCTGAAACACAAACAACAGACCCTGCAACCAAATCGCTTGGCGACGACACTATATTGAGCTCCTCCATGGGCGCTTTCCCAACCACCGGTCAACCGGTCCTAGACACCACTCTCAAAGACATGCTCATATCCCTCTAAACTTCTTTGATGAATGATTTATCTTCCTTATTCATGAAAGTTTTGACTGATATAGGTCACATCCAAGACAGCGTTTCATGCATTGAAACTGGGATGGAGGCATGCGTTTCTACGGTCAATGACATCATAGACACGGTAAACAAATAAAAGAGGAACAAACATGGCTGAGAGCAAAAATAGCAGATTTAGAGGATAGATCACGTCGCAATAATGTCAAACTACGCGGCATACCAGAAAATCAGACAAAGACAAAGGAAAAATTCATAGCCGGGATGAGGAAAATGTCCGTCTTACCACATCCTTACGAAAACATACAAATTTTTCCGGACTTTTCCAAATATACTCTTCAATTATGAAGAGATCTAAACCCCATCACAAAGGGTTTACATAACCACAAAATACAGTATAAATGGAAATACCCGGCCACCTTGTTAATATCGAAGCAAGACACCACATACAAAGTTGAAAACATCCATGAAGGACTCCAACTCCTTCATCAATGGGGGATACTACCAGATCTGCCATCCGATTCCGATTCTACCCAACTCCATCCCTCTGCTGGTACCTCAAAACCCCAACGCGAGAGAGGAAGAAAAACTCCCATGGATCATTGAAGGCTACAGAGTAGGGCACAACACACCCAAGTTTATACTTCCCCGAGCTGTGGCTCCTTTCCACCACACTCAGTTGCTCTAAAAACTGTTACCCCCAACGGTGACTCTGCGCCTGGCAGGAACAATCACCGTGTTACAATACGAGTTGTTTTGCCTTTTCTTTTATATTTTTTCTCTTGTTAGCTGACTCCCTGTTGCCGTTGGTGAGGTCAATCAACTCCTGACCTATCTGCAGCCTTGAACATCATCGGCTCCTTCGGAAGCTAACTCAACCTTTAAGCTGAGACTCCAAAAGATACAAGCCACCAAACTGTAAGTGCTTCTCTACTCAGCACTCTTGCACTAACATACACCATGCCACTAAACATTCTATCAATTAATGCACACAGACTCAACCATCCTGCAAAAAGACGCTCACTTTGGAAGACAGCACAGGAAAAGCGCAGTGACATATTATGTGTCCAAGAAACTCACTTTACGATTTCATCAACACCCAAATGCTTAAACAAGAACTTTCCCCACATATATACAGCCTCATTCTCCAAAAAGAAAAGAGGGGTTCTTATAGCAATAAGAAACAATGTCACATTCTCTCTCCAACAAAAAGTAGTAGACCCCAAAAGTCGATTTATAATCCTGGTGTGCTCTATCAACAGAGAACAATATACCCTCATTAACATATATGCACCAAACACCCAACAAAACAAATTCCTCCACAAAGTGATACGCATAGCACAACCACTGCAACAGGGCCACCTACTAGTATGTGGGGATTTCAATACTACAGTGGATATACATCTTGACTCTACCAGTGCCGCCAAGAGAAGGGGATCCCCTTTAAAGCAATTCTTGCAGCTCCACGGCCTATTTGACGTATGGAGATGCCACCATGGTTCAGAAAAAGACTACACATATTTCTCTCCATCACATAGAATGCACTCTTGTATTGACATGTTTCTTGCCCATAAATGGCTTTTACAGAAAATATTAGCTTCAGCGATCCACACCATGACATGGTCGGACCACGCCCCAATTTCTATCACGATAAGGGATGCATCTCAACAATGCAGGAACCCTATCTGGAGAGCTAACAACTATATTCTACAAAATCCTGAGTTTGCTCCAGAAATGGGAAAATACCTAACAACCTTTTTCACTACCAACATAGGCTTAGTGGCCGACACAGCCATGGTGTGGAAAGCTCACAAAGCTTCGGTACAGGGGTTGTTGATACAGTTGGCCTCCAGATACAAAAAAAAGAGGACGCAGCGTCTAAAAGACTTGACTGACCAAATAGACAAATTGGAGGAACAAAATAAACGACACACCACATCCTAAACCACTGCACAACTCCTGAACCTGAGACTAGAACTGCGCAATCTCTTACTTCACACCTTCGAGAAATCGCAAAGGAGACTCAAAGCATCCTACTACCATACGTCCAATAAGGCAGGGAAAGCACTAGTAAATAGACTGAAAGGGCACAGAATTAAATCGAACATAGACTATTTACACCATCCACATACTAAAAAGCGGCTCACAAACCCCCAAGAAATAGCTGATGCTTTTAGCACATACTACAATGACCTATACAATCTACAACATGACCCCATGACCTCGCAACCATCACTAGGTGACATAAACGGATTTCTAGACATGGTTAAGCTCCCCAAACTAAATTGTGAACAACTCGACACTCTCAGTGCACCCTTCACAGAACAAGAGATACACAATACCATAAAATCGCTCCCACCTAATAAATCACCAGGACCGGACGGTCTACCCGGGGAATACTAAAAACAATTCTCCCCATACTTACTGGAATGTTTGACAGCTATGTACAACAGCGCTGCCTCCTCTTCAAAATTTCCTGTAGAAAACTTACAAGCTCTCATAATTGCTTTACCGAAACCAGGGAAAGAGCCGAACGAGACACAAAACTTCCGTTCTATATCCCTACGGAAGTTAGATATTAAAATCTAAACCAAAACAATAGCTACCAGACTAAACAACATACTGCCCTCCCTGATACACCCCGACCAAATGGGCTTTACAAAAGGCCGACAAGCGGCCGACGCCACCAGGAGATTAATCAATGTGATCCACCATGCAGAGCTCAGTGGGACGCCTTCTCTGCTCCTTTCACTGGATGCGGAGAAGGCATTCGACAGGGTGCACTGGACTTATCTGCATCGAGTTCTTCAAAAGTTTGGTTTTTCAGGACATATTCTAACAGCAATATCTGCCTTGTACACTAATCCATCAGCCCAAGTACTTTTATCGGGAATGCTCTCAAAACCTTTCCACATAACGAATGACACCAGGCAGGGATGCCCATTGTCCCCATTAATATTTAACTTGTCCTTAGAACCCCTAGCAGAACTAATCAGGAACAACAAGCTAATTTCAGGACTAGCTATCGCCAAGGCGACACACAAAATTAGTCTATTCGCAGACGATGTAATCTTAATCTTGTCAAACCCAGCTCTTTCCCTGGTAGAAGTACGAAAAATCCTGGACCTTTTTAGCAAGGTTTCATATTATAAAGCCAATGTAACCAAATCTTATGTGTTAGAAATGGGAATCAACGCAACTGTGAGTAATCTATTACAAATTCAACATCCATTTATCTGGGCCAAAGAAAGTATCAACTACCTGGGGATACAATTAACCAAATCGGTAAAAAAACTATTTGCCACAAACTATGTTCTCGCTCTAAAAAAGCTCAAATCTGAATCTAGCATTCTGAACTGTCATGGAGCGGTAGGTTGGCTGCTTTTAAAATTTTACATCTACCGCAGATATTGTACCTTTTCAGAACCATTCCAATACAGCTACTCAAAACGTACTTTAAATCACTCCAGACTGCCCTCAACCAATGCATCTGGAAGGGGAAAAGGCCGAGATGTGCGCAAGCGACACTAGTTAAACACAAACACGCAGGAGGAACAGGCTCAATAGATTTTGAAGATTATTACGCCACGGCCGTACTAGCACCAATCCAGGATTGGTTTCTCCCCACACTCACTAAAACGTGGAGCAACATGGAGGCTTCTTATACACCCCAATCACAACTGAGTGACTGGCTACTAAGCACGCCACTAGGAGTAAAAACCCCAACAGCAGCACCGCCTACTATCAAAGCCTCAGCATTAGCATGGAAAAGTATAATAGAGAAACTGAAATCCCACCAGGGGAACATCCAACCCTTGTTACCCGTAGGGATCCTTGAATAGGTCACTACTGACTTGAACCTTAGACATTGGAGATCCAGAGGCATAACACATACAGCTGACCTCAGGAGCAACTCACAAATTAAATATTTCAAAAACATTCAATTAGAGTACAATCTTCCACATACAGAACTTTTCACATACCTTAGAGTACCTCAAAACGATAGCTCCCAACCTCTACTCAATGCCCTATGTAATTTGGGCTTTTTTTAACAACCCCCCAAAAAAAGACAAAGGTATCTCAGTGCTATATAATAGCATGCATCAAAAACTTGAATTCTCAAAAAATAAAGCCCATCTAAGATGTGAACAGGACCTGGGAATCAACTGTACCGAACAGCAATGGCACACTGCATTGAAGTCAATTTTCAAAGCCACCCAATGCTCAGCATTATGGGAACTCACATACAAAATTTACCTCAGATGGTACCTTACACCAGCGAAATTAGATGTGTTTGATACCAAAAATGCTGCGCTAATACCCAAAATAATAAATATTGACAACACACACCTGAGTGAAATTAAGTGCAAAAAAGGAAAATAATGATTTAAATTAGAAATCCCAAATAAATTATAAAATAAACGATAGATAATACATTATAAGTGCATATCAAATTAATGAATTAATGTGCATATCCAGTATATTAAAAAAATAATTAGTGCAAATCAATATGGAGTGCCACATACAACCAGAAAGTTAACAAATTGCAGCTAGGGATGTCCAAAAACATGTCCTAGAAAGGCTCTTAAGCTCCACCGCTAGGGATGACCACCTTCAGTGATAGGGGAGTAAGACTAAACTCTTACCAGATGATGTGACCTCCTATCTCTAGTGAGGTCATAAACGCCTGCAGATATAGCCCTCTGCGGGGCAAGATCACCGCCGGTATAACCACTCCAATCGATGCCAGACCAGGTCGCACAGTGTCTTAAACCAGCTGGATAGATTACCCTGAAGGGTGCAAGCTCATCATCCAGCACCCCTGGAAGACGTCATCTTATGACGAAACATGTAGGGCGGAGCTCAACGTACTGACGTCACCACGCCCCCATGTGATCCCTCTGGATGGGCTTCGTTTGAACTGATCTAAGTCTTTTTCCGGATATGCGATATTGCTAGCGACGTTTGGTCTACGGATGATGAGCTTGCGCCCTTCAGGGTAATCCATCTGTTGGGGTACCCTTCTCATAGGTCAGATAGGCTGATAGCCCTGCCCGGGTTGGTCCTTGTCTCAGCGAGCTCGGAGATCGATTCGGTTGAACAGAACACAAGACAAGCAGTGGTGTTGTTCAGAAAAGATCTGATAAGGGCTTTTATTTTCTCTGTTTATATAGTTTTTTTCTGCTAATCAGAAATACATAAGATGAAACATTTCTCATAACAAATGCAATGAAGACCATAACAGGAATAATTAGTCAAATGATCAATTTTCAAAACATATCTTCAAGAGTGTGTGTAAAGAGTGGTCTATTCGTTCAAACTCGTTTTGTACAATAAAGGGGCTTTACTGCGAATAAATAGACGATCGGTTCCAGGTAAGAGCAGTACATAAAACTGATTAATAAGGACAATACCAGAAGTAACGTAAACAATACTCTTTACAAAGTAGAATACATAAAGACTAATCGTCTTTTTTTGATATATTTGTCTCTTTTATTTTCGGGAATAGTCTAGAAAAGACTTGTTGTGGTGACGAACAGAACACAAGACAAGTTGGCTTAGCTAGAGGCTC
>BLSH010287372.1:132106-143225 GCA_018402905.1 Glandirana rugosa | reverse complement strand
GGCCGTCTGTACACACTTTCGGCGTTCTCACCCTGCTGCTGCTCGCCTGTCTGCGCTGCAGCGGAACTTCGGCCTTCCCGCTCACCGCCTCATATGCGACGTGCCCACAAGGTGGAACTCCACCTTGCACATGCTGGAGAGACTGTGCGAGCAGCAGCAGGCAATAGTGGAGTTTCAGCTGCAGCACACACGGGTCAGTCGCTCTGCGGAACAGCAACACTTCACCATATCCTCATGGTGGCACCAGTCTACTAATCTACCTAGATGTGTTGCTTAGAAATATTTTTGCAGATCTGGGAAGGTTAATAGTTGTTTAGGCAAATTAAGAAGATGACAACAGATCTGAGGCCTCTCATGTGCTCAACTAAAATCCCCAAAAAAAGAGTGTACCTGTTGAAAAATACTGCCGGTATGGGGATAGGCAGAGCTTGGAATAAGTGTAGAAATTTCAGCAGAATACACATTTTGATAAAGTTACATTTCCAAAATATTTCAAAGCTTTGGTGGTCCATAAAATGTAAAGTTCGAATGCAGAGAACCGATTGTGGCATTGTTACCCCCATTTCCTCTGATTTGGTGAAATGAATTTTAAGGTTTGATAGGGCTCTGTATATTTTGAACTCTCTAAGAAGGTTAGCAATAGAGATTCCAAGGTTAGTGGTGAACAACATATCATTGGCATATGCCGAGACCTTACGTTGAGCATTCCCCACATACGGCCCCTGAATATTGGTGTTCTTCCGAACCATACACAAAAAATAATTAAAAGACTACGGTGCTACTATAGGACTGGTGGGTAGGAAAGGAAGGGGGGTTTAATCAGAAGGGGCAGCGGGACAAAGAAGCAAGTGGAGGCCATTCCAAAAGATAGTTTCTGGATACCTATATGAAATGGATGTGAGCAGAGGAAGAGGCCTTCTGGAGTTGAAAGGAGCAGTTATGGATACCGAGAAAAAAACACATTACAGTAAAAAGGAGATGATGGAAAATTATGGATAAAACTCACTTTTAGAAGTGAAGAAGGTGTAGACCGTCTGGGTGAGTGAGCAGTGAATCTTGCTCAGGCTCTGAGGAGGGCAGCTGGTATGGGTAAAATGCAGATGCCTGTGGTGCGGTGGTGTGAAGCCTGCAGATGGGAGGTCCCGCTGTTCAGGTCAATGTTGGTGGTTTGCAGGTTGGATGCAGGAACATTCTTCTACTGATTTACACACACACATCTACCCTTTGACATCCACTCGTAACATTCCCTTATTCTTAACATATTCCTCTCCATTAATTTTCACGCTTTAACTCTACAATGAATATCCACATTCATCTGCATACCATGCATGCCTTGTGGTTTTTGCTTTTAATCTTTTTGCTTTTAAACATTTCTTCTTTTTTTTTTTTTCTTTTTTCATTATTAAAGATTTTTATTTTTACCCATTTATTTTTTTTCACTTTTTTTCCTTAATCAAACATTTTAAATTCTACTTGAAGAGCATCATTTTTAGTTTTTAAAATCTTTTTATTAATTTTGAATAAAAAAAAAATCCAAACATTAGTACATCCACAACAACATCCCCCTCACACACCCTACACCATTTCCCTTTAAATATGTGTATAGGGGTGAGTACCTCGATGGCTACAGATAGCCATTGACGCCATTCACCAGGAAAAAAGAAAGAAAAGTGGAAACCCTCCACCCCAAACTGGGGTAAATCCCCCTCAAACATACCACACCCTTCCCTGTGAAGTGTGAGTGTAAGGGTGAAAACCTTGATTGCTACAAGAAGCCGTCTATGCCATTCACCAAAAGAGAAACAAAAAGGGGGGAAATTTTCCACTTTAAATTCCCTTTTCTTTCCTATCCCTTCTCCCCCTTTCTGCCCCATCCCCCTAGTCCTTCCCCCCTCCCCTTCCTTGAAAAATCATCTATTGAATGTGACTCAGTGTTAGAAGAGTGTGCTGAGGGTTAATAACATTTGATTGTTCTTTCCTCTAATTCCTTGAGGAGCAGCCCTAACTTGCTGACGGCTGATCGGCAAATGACGGCGACAAAGTGGCTCTGTAACGCGAATCGCCGTCATACGACGGCGGCCGCGAGATTGAGCCTAGTGATCGCGTGCGCGCCGCCAGAGGCACGCCCGCGCGTTCACTGTGTTCGGGGAGGGCCAGGGAGCGGGTGCGGCGGAGTCGATCTCCGCCGGCCACCCGCGATGCCTTCCCCGGAGTGAAAGAACGGAGGTCCGTGTAAGTAAACACGGACCTCCGTTCTGTGAAGGGGGAAGGGCTGTGATCACAGTCTTCCTCTATATGGAGGCTGTGACCACTTCCCTTCCCCAGCTAGGGCAGTCCCCCCACAGTTAGAACACGCCCAGGGAACACAGTTAACCCTTAGAGCGCCCCCTGCAGGTTAACCCCTTCACTGCCAATGGCATTTACACAGTAATCAGTGCATTTTTATAGCACTGATCGCTGTATAAATGCCAATGGTCCCAAAAAAGTGTCAAAATGGTCCGAAATGTCCGCTGAAATATCGCAGTACCACTAAAAATCGCAGATCGCCGCCATTACTAGTAAAAAATAAAAAAAAAATAAAAACCCCAAAAATTAATTCTCATCATCTGTAAACGCGGCCACTTTTGCGCAAACCAATCAATAAACGCCGATTACAATTTTTTTTATCGCAAATATGAGGAAGAATATAAATCGGCCAAAAACGGCGAAAAAAAAATGCTTTTTTGTATTTTTTTTTTTGGATTTGGATTTTAGCAAAAAGTAAGAAATTTGGTTTTTTTTGCAAAATTGTCGCTCTTCTTTTGTTTATAGCGGTGATCAGAAATGACGCAGAGGGGATCAAATACCACCAAAAGAAAGCTCTGTTTGTGGGAAAAAAAGGACGCAAATTTTGTTTGGGTACAACGTCGCACGACCGCGCAATTGTCACTTAAAGCGCCACAGCGCCGAATCGCAAAAAGGGCTCCGGTCCTAAAGCTGGAAATCCTTCCGGGGCTGAAGTGGTTAAACTTCCTGCTTCCTGTAGTAAGTGCTGTTGGATCTACAGCGTGTTAGTGAGTTCCTGTGACCTGTTTTCCCAGTCTTCCTGTATCTGTGACCCGGCTTGCCTGACCTCTGATTGAACTCTGCCTGTACCGACCCTCTGCCTGCCTACGACCATGTCTCTGCCTAACCCTCTTGTACCTCAGCCTGCCGCCTGTTTACGACCCTGCCTGCACCCGACGTCCCGCTTGCCTGTTCCTTTGTACTGCACTAGCCTGCCTAATACCGACCCGGCCTGCATCACCACTCTTCTGTCTGCACAAGCTCCTGGAGGATTTTCACAACACCATCTGCATCCGCACCAGCCCTCGTGCCCCCCTGTACTCCGGAATTTCCTGTTTCCTCTATCAGGGGTTCCCGAACTAGGGCCGTAAGAGAGGTTGCCCTCTGCACAATCAGACCACCAACAGGTACGTGACAGTATCCGACAGCCATGACTGAGTCAGCATTTGGACGGTCTCTCTCAAGCTGTGCAGCACCTGCAAACAGACTACACCCAGCTACAGTCCCAGCTTCGGGAATATGGCTCACTGGCCCCATCAGGGGCTGGCCTGCCAGCAACCGAACCCCCAGTGCCCTTACCAGAACGGTTCTCAGGGGGCCGTAGGAAGTTCCGAGTGTTCCGCTGCGCCTGCGAACTTTATCTCAGCCTGCAGCCCCACACCTTCTCCCTGGAATCCACGAAGGTGGGGCTGGTGATTTCCTTACTTCGGGATGAGCCCCAATTATGGGCCCACCGGCTCTTGGAGCAAGGGGCACCTGAAGTGTCGGATTTAACCCAGTTCTTCCAAGCAATGGCGCGGCTATATGAAGATCCGCATCAGGCGGCTACTGCCGAAGCCGCACTCCATGCCCTCCGTCAAGGCTGCCGTCCGGCGGAGGAGTATGTATCCGAGTTCAGGCGTTGGATCTCTGACACAGCCTGGAATGAAGCTGCTCTGCGCCACCAGTTCCTGAGGGGCTTGGCCGACCCCCTGAAGGATGAGATGGCCCGTGTGGGGGCGCCAGTCTCCCTGGAGAGGCTTATCGATCTGGCCATCCAGATTGATCGACGCCTTCGAGAACGCAGAGCAGAAAGGGCCAAGGTGAACCTGCGACCCTCCTGGATGCTACCTCCCGCCGGGGGGTTGCCAAAAGGCACCCTGACTGGTTCCAGCATACCCACCTCTCCTCCTCCTCTGAGGCCGCCTGGACCCCAGCAGCGGGGCTTGACGTGCCCAGCACTGACGTCTGAAGAGAGCCAGTGCCGAAGAAACCTCCGCTTCTGCCTCTACTGCATAGAGCCGGAGCGCTTTGTGCGCTCTTGCCCAGCCGAAGTGGGAAAATGCCTAGTTACCTCCCCGCAACCAGCACCTGTCGGGACAGCTCATCTCACCCTCTCTCTGTGTCTACAGTTTCCCGGAGGAGCCATTACCGTTCCCGCCATTGTAGACTCTGGGGCCTGCAGCTGTTTCCTGGATTTGACTTTTGCTGCACAACAGGGGATACCCCTGCAACCCAAGACCCACAGGATGGCGGTGCACCTGGCTGATGGTACAACCATAAAATCTGGTCCGGTCTCACAGGAGACCATCCCCCTGACCACTACGGTGCTGGGCGGCCATCAGGAGATACTCACACTTGATGCCATTGCCTCTCCCATCTTCCCTGTCATCCTGGGACTACCCTGGCTCCAGGCCCATAACCCCACCATTGACTGGTACACTGGGAGTGTTCAGTTCCAGTCCCCGTACTGCCACCGGCACTGCTTCCCCCAAGCTTCTGGGACAAACCCTGCTCTACTAACCCTGGATCTTGACCCTGAGCCTGAAATCCGTCAGCTCGTCCCCAGTATCTACCACACTTTCTTGGATGTTTTCAGCAAGAAGGGGGCTGAGACCCTTCCATCTCATAGACCATATGACTGCCCCATTGAGCTCCTCCCTGGCGCAGAGATTCCCTTCAGGAGAATATATCCACTTTCTGAGCTGGAACTCAGCGCTCTGAAAACTTATATTGAAGAGAACCTCAACAAGGGCTTTGTCCGTCCTTCTACTTCCCCGGCTGGGGCAGGCATCTTTTTTGTGGAGAAAAAGGACCATTCCCTGCGACCATGTATCGATTACCGGGAACTCAATAAGGTCACAGTGAAAAATCGATACCCGCTTCCACTTGTCCCAGAGCTATTCCAGCGCCTGGGGACCACTGTTGTGTTCACCAAACTAGACCTCCGGGGAGCTTACAACTTGGTACGGATCAGAGAAGGTGACGAATGGAAGACAGCTTTTCGTACTCGCTTCGGTCACTTGGAGTACCTGGTGATGCCTTTTGGGTTATGCAATGCCCCAACCACTTTTCAGCACTTTATAAACGACATCTTCCGGGACTTTCTTGACCTCTTTGTCATCGCCTACCTTGATGATATCTTGATCTTCTCACCTTCCCTGGAGCTCCACCGTTCCCATGTTAAACAGGTACTGGGTCGCCTCCGTCAACACGGCCTCTATGCCAAACCAGAAAAGTGCAAATTTGAGCAGGCAAGCATACAATTCCTTGGACTTATAATTTCTGTCGGAGGCATCAAGATGGACCCCCAAAAGGTCTCTGCCATTTTGGACTGGCCTGCCCCGGTCGACAGAAAGGGAATCCAGAGATTTATTGGATTTGCAAACTTCTACAGGAAGTTTATCCGGGGATTTGCCTCCATCATCTCCCCTATCACACACCTGACCAAGCAGGGTGTCCCGTTCCGCTGGACTCCTGAGGCGCAAGCAGCCTTTGAGAAGCTTAAGAGTCTATTTACCTCTGCACCCATCCTTAAGCACCCAGACCCCGCTCTGCCCTATGTTCTGGAGGTTGACGCATCCGAGGTGGCAGTCTGGGCTATTCTTTCTCAAAGGCAGGGTACTAAGGCACTACTTCATCCAGTGGCTTTCTTTTCACGCAAGCTATCCCCCGCTGAAAGAAACTATGATGTGGGGGACCGGGAACTTCTTGCTATCAAGGCTGCCCTGGAAGAATGATGGTATCTCCTAGAGGGGGCAGCACATCCCATTCTCATCTATACAGATCACCGCAACTTGGAATACCTGAGGATTGCCAGGAGGCTGAAACCCCGCCAAGCCCGATGGGCGTTGTTCTTCGCCCGATTTTCCTTTCACATCACCTACAGGCCCGGGTCGAAGAACACCAAACCAGACTCTTTGTCTCGTATGTTCAACATACCGGAAGCTCCAGTATCCCCTGACACTATATTGTCTCCAAGAAGCTTCTTGTTGTTGCAGGAGGACATGTTGTCACAGATCCGGCAAGTTTCCCTGGGGCCAAACCCCCTTCCGGGAACTCCTCTGCAGCCCAAGGACGGGTTGTTCTGGCATGGCACCAAGATATTTGTGCCGGGGCATCTGCGAACCGCCGTCTTAGACCTCTGCCATGACCACCGCCTCACTGGGCACTTCGGGGCACGTAAGACTTTGGAATTAGTGCAGCGCATGTTCTGGTGGCCCCGAGTTAGAGGACTGTAAGGCCTATGTGGGATTGTGCACTACCTGCAGCCGATGTAAGGGGAGTAAAACTCGGGCTTGGGGCCTTCTTAAACCATTACCCATTCCGGAGAGGCCCTGGAGCCACATTTCCATGGACTTCATTGTGGAGTTACCCCCCTCCGAAGGTTGCTCTACCATCTTTGTGGTAGTGGATAGACTCTCTAAGATGGCCCACTTTCTACCTATGAAAGGCACACCTTCGGCCGCAGAAACGGCCAGAATATTCATTAAGGAGATTGTCCGGTTGCACGGGAACCCAACGGATGTGGTATCTGACCGTGGCGTGCAATTCACGTCCAAGTTCTGGAGGTCTTTGTGTAAATCGCTGAAGATCGGCCTGTCCCTGTCCTCCGCATACCATCCCCAGACGAACGGCCAGACGGAGCGCACCAACCAGACTCTCGAACAATATCTACGCTGTTTCTCGTCGTTCTCCCAGGACGACTGGGTTACGCTCCTACCGCTGGCAGAGTTCGCATATAACAACTCGGTTCACTCGGCCACCCAGCAGTCACCCTTCTTTGCTAACTTTGGCTACCATCCCGCCTTCTTATCCAATGCCTGCCCGGAAAACTCGGTGCCCGCTGTGACTGACTTACTGAATTTCTTTTCCTCCAATAGCAAACTCCTGCAGGAGACAATGGCACGAACACAGGCGGCCAATAAGGAGACCTATGACAAGAAGAGGCGGGGCGAACTAAACTTGGAGTCAGGTAATCTGGTATGGCTCTCCACCCTCAACTTGAGATTGGCATGCCCATCAAAGAAGCTTGGCCCTAAGTTCATAGGACCCTTTCCCATCAAACGAAAGGTCAATGAAGTGGCCTATGAACTGGAACTGCCTGAGCCATTCCACATCCACCCAGTTTTTCATGTGTCCTTGTTGAAGCCTAAGGTCTCCGACCCTTTTCCTGATCGACAGACAGGTCCACCAGCACCAGTATTGGTTGATGGATCAGAAGAATTTGAGGTGGAGTCCATTCTGGATTGCAGGAGGAGAGGTGGCACCATCCAATACCTGGTTAAATGGAGGGGCTATGGGCTCGAAGAGAGCTCTTGGAAGCCTGAAGAGAATTTACTTGCAGAGGCCCTGATCAGGACCTTCTGGAGAAGGAACCCGACCAAGAGAACATGTTTGGGCATCCGGAGGCTGCCCCTTGGGGGGGCAATGTTAGAAGAGTGTGCTGAGGGTTAATAACATTTGACTGTTCTTTCCTCTAATTACTTGAGGAGTAGCCCTATTTAAACTTCCTGCTTCCTGTAGTAAGTGCTGTCGGATCTGCAGCGTGTTAGTGAGTTCCTGTGACCTATTTTCCCAGTCTTCCTGTATCTGTGACCCGGCTTGCCTGACCTCTGATTGAACTCTGCCTGCCTACGACCACGTCTCTGCCTAACCCTCTTGTACCTCAGCCGCCCGCCTGTTTACGACACTGCCTGCACCCGACGTCCCGCTTGCCTGTTCATTTGTACCGCACTAGCCTGCCTAATACCGACCCGGCCTGCATCACCACTCTTCTGTCTGCACGAGCTCCTGGAGGATCTTCACAACACCATCTGCATCCGCACCAGCCCTCGTGCCCCCCTGTGCTCCGGAATCTCCTATTTCCTCTATCAGGGTTTCCCCAATCAGGGCCGTAAGAGAGGTTGCCCTCTGCACAATCAGACTCCACCAACAGGTATGTGACACTCAGAGAAAAAAAACCCTTAGGACCACCGCAAACCCTGTCCAACCATATTACCTAAGTGAGGGGAAGAAAAAAACCTTAATGACCACTGCAAACCCTGACCAACCATATTACCTAAGTGAGGAAAATAAAGGCTAGGGCAGAAAATCCCCAAAGCATCACACTATCCCTACGCATAGCCATTGATGCCATTCACCCAAATAACCACTATCTCCTCCTGAATATTTAATCTTCCCCTGTGCCCCTGTGTGGTCTTGGAAAAAAATTAAAAGAGAAAAGAAGGAAAAGGGAAAAAGAGGGGGATGTACATAGTTAATACAGTTTTATGTGATCTACAGGACCCACACCTAAAATCCATCATCCCAGAAAAACCAAAAGTCTCATACAGAAGGGCCTGCAAACTTAAAAATATAATAGCCCCGGGGCGTGGCTTGGAAGCCGAAGGCGACGGACGCACTTCTGGAGAGCTCCGGAGCTCCAGAAAACATCCAAGGGCATCCTTCACCCAAAGGCATCGGTGAGTGGAAAGAAACACTCAGGGAGCACCCCCACACACTCCCCTACAGCTGGGTATATTTTGGCCGAATTTCGGCACGGAGCACCGCAACGCCCGGAAATCGAGGCCGCGGATTCCCTCATGACTAGGCCGCAACGCTTCTCGTGGCTGCAGGGCCTCTAAAAATACAGCTCTGACCCCCAAATCAAAGCCAAGGGGACCCATAAGCCTCATCCCTACATCTGAAGCTCACAACCAACACAGCCTAAACTGCCCTTGGGGGCATACGCTCAAAACCCAGAGAGAGGTAAGCGACGACCAACGACCACACGGTTAATCCAACAGCACTCGCCAAAGACCACAATACCAATAAATCGCCATGTCCAGGAAACGACAGGGTGACTGTAGGCCAAAAAAACTTACTGCCTATTTCCACTGGCCAGAACATCGCCGAGAGGGCACTGAAAGACCAGAACAAATCTCTCACTCCAGCCACTACTCTGACCTACCTGACGCAGAGGAGGAAGGCGCAGGGAGTTCCCCCCAACTCACAGATCTCCCCCCAGCCCACCCTGTTCCAGTCCGGCCAAAGCAAGGATGAGATTGGACTCTGAAGACCCGACACAAGGGGTTAGTGCAACCTCACCTCAGCAACATCAGCTTAAGGCGCACACTTCCCCCATAGCACACTTTCCTACCACCAATCAACCTGTGCTGGACACACAGATGAAAGACATGCTACTAACGCTTCATCGCTCCATGCATGAAGAATTTGTTAGCATCACCCGCAAATTCTCTAGGGACATATCTATTATGGGGGACAGAGCTGACCAAGTGGAAACAGCAATCACAGACATAGCGACCACAGTAAACAACCTCATAGACGCACAGGAGGAAGGAGAGGAAGATAGACAGAGGATCAGGGCCAAATTAGCGGATCTCGAGGACCGCTCAAGAAGAAATAACGTCAAATTAAGGGGGGTCCCAGAGAACGTCTCCCAACAGGACCTAATTACATATACGGAGGACCTCTTTAAAACCCTTGTACCTGAACTGACTCCAATTCAGCTGAATATAGATCGCATACACAGGCTTCCTAAACCTGCCTTCCTATCAAAGGACATCCCTAGAGACGTCTTCATGCGGGTACACTTCTACAACACAAAAGAAATGGTGCTACAAAAAGCCTGCACACTTGGGAAACTCCCAGATCCCTATGGGAATATTCAAATCTTCGCAGACCTGTCCAAATACACTCTAGACAAGAGAAGAGAACTAAACACTATTACTAAAACCTTAAGGAACAACAACATCCAGTACAAGTGGAAACACCCCACAAAGTTGTCCATCGACTATAACGGGGAGACCCACCTAATACCCTCACTGGAGAAAGGCTTATCTCTCCTAAAATCATGGGGAATCATCCCAGTCACAACTCCACTACCTGACATAGGAACCAAACCAAAACGAGTCCCACCACAATGGAACAATGCGCCATCCAGAAACAAGACCTGGAACAAAAATCGTTGAAAAAGATGAAAACAATGAGAACCGTGAACAGAATGTCTCTCTGGGTGACATCCACAATGATGTCGTCCTCACTCAGTGAACTCTTTACCCCCCCTAGAAAGCTAGCAGCTAGGAAGAAACATCTAGCCACACATGTTTTGTTTTTCTTATATGCTGTTCTAATATCCTTTGTCTCAAGCCAGCTGTCACCTGCAAATATCTCCTGGGAAGTCAATAGTAACTCCTCGATCGAAGCATCTCCCACGTGCAACACGGCTCCACGTTACAATCAAAAAAAGGTCTGCGACCACACTTGTTCCGGAAAAGAGAATACGCACCTACAAACCGTGAGTTACAACCCTATCGTTTCTCACCATATTCCATAAGGCTCTTAAAATACTTTCTATCAACACAAAGGGCCTCAACCACCCAGCCAAATGAAACTCCCTATGGAGAACTGCCAACCAAGCACATTGTGATATCCTTTGTACTCAAGAGACCCACCTAATTGAACAAGACCCTCACATTCACTGGGCTTCCAACCAGATCGCTAAAAGAAAAGGAGTGATGATAGCTCTACATAAAATGGTATCCTTTACCCTTTTGGACAAGATTAGTGACCCCAAAGGCAGGTTCCTAATCCTAGTATGCAAACTGAACTCACTAACCTGTACACTTGTATGCCTCTACGCACCTAATACACATCAGATCAGATTTCTGAACATTCTGATGAAAAAAATAAAAACCATCAGGAAAGGTGCTTTGATCATATGCGGGGATTTTAACCTGGCACGGTCCAATTTTAGGGGCGTATACTAGTTTCGTGGAAAGGACTACCAAAAATAAAAAAAGTAGTCTTACAA
>BLSH010287372.1:95408-114750 GCA_018402905.1 Glandirana rugosa | reverse complement strand
GCCAGCCTGAAGTGAACTCAATCCATCCGGAGCAGGCAATGATCCAGGCATGGGGTGGCACAGTCGTCTGCCTCCGGGACCTGTTGGAAAACTAAGGGGGAATTGAACCGAGATAAGGCATCAGCCGCAACATTATCACTGCCTCTCAGAAAAATACAACAGATATGGAAATTCCCCAGCAGAGAGAGCCAGGTCAATCTGCGCAGAAAGGACATGATCACCAAGGAATTAGACCTGCCTTTATTGATAATCTCCGCCACTGCTTCGTTATCTGTGATGAAAGTAACTGTGTGTCCTGCCCACAAATGTCCCCAAACCTGGGCAGCAGCCACTATGGGGTAGATCTCAAACAATGAGGAAGTCTTATGGAAACCTAGGATGGACCAAACCTCCTCCGGCCACGGGCCTGCCAGCCAATGGGTCCCAAATATGGCAGCGAAACACCTGGAGGCTGCCGCATCCGATACCACCCTGGGGGAGGATTCGGAAGCTGCCGGGATAAACATTGAAATGCCATTCCAAAGATGCAAAAACTGGTCCCACATGCTGAGATCTGCCAAGGCTGCTGCATTCAGTTTGATACGCGAATCAGAATCCGGAGCTGAGGGCAACAGTGCTAACAGCCTGGACACAAACGCTCTACCTTGGCGAATGATCCTCATGGCGAAATTCAACATGCCCAAGAGAGATTGTAACTCAAGTCTAGAACATGCTTGGGAAATCACAAAAGCATGAATGCGTTCCCTGATTCTGGATAACTTATCAGTTGGTAAGCTGGCCTGCATCAGCTGGGTATCCAGGTTGATGCCAAGAAAAACCAAACCCTTGACTGGACCCTCCACCTTCTTCTCAGCCAATGGGACACTGAGTGTTCCAAATATGGAGATCAACTTCCCCAAATTTGAGGGGGCTTCCTTGGCACCTTCGATCAGTAAAAAATCATCCAAATAATGAATGACCTCCTGACAACCCTCCTGGTGTGACAGGATCCAGCTGAGGGCCTGGGCGAAGGTGTCAAACAGCCAGGGGCTACTCTTGGAACCAAAAGTGAGTTTTGTAGCAAAATAATACTGATCCCTCCACTTTATCCCGTGCCATTGCCACAGTGCGGGGAGGATTGGCAGTAACTTGAATGCGTCAGGCCCCAACTCCTCAGAAGGGATCAAGGAGTTCAAGCTAGGTACCTGGAAAGAATGAGGGGCAGACAAATTGTAAATTAGACAAAGTTTATTATTGAATTTCCCTTTAACCACACCAATAGGACTGACCCTCCAGTTGACAAAAGGAGGCACTGAAAAAGGCCCAATGATAAAACCTTTGTCGACCTCAGCTTGAAGTAATGAGTCGACAGCCTCCATGTTAGCGCTAGCCGATTGCAAGTTGGGGCACTCGAATTTCTGCTGCGGAAGGGCGATGAAACCTGTGTGGAAGCCCAGTGCAAACCCATTGACCAAGAACTCCCTGACTGTGGGTGAAGGGTGATCGGCCAACCAGATTCTTAACAAGGGGACATTCACCCGGCTTAGTCAAGAACCCGTGGGTTTCCTCAAAGAGCATGCAGACTTGGGGTGGGCCCTGAAACAGCTAACACAGATGTGAAGGAGCCGACACTGGTTATAATTACAAGACCCCAGGTTGTAACTGTTGCAAATTTGGGCTTTGCCTAGATAATGGATGGGCCGACCCAACTTGTCGACCTGATTGGAACTACTGGGGACTGAGGACCCGCTAGGGCCAGGTTTGAATATGCCAGGTAGCATGACAGGTTCCGAATTGGGACACCAGGACATGGTGTGAGCTGAAGATTGGCAACTAGCACAGACCGGAGCTCTGAACCCCGCGAAATGCCTGCAAAATAATTCAGTATCCATGTTGCCCCAAAACATGGTCACCTGATATTGACTGAACATGGCAGCTGCCTTAGCTGAAAAAGAGCGGTGGTAGTCGCAGAAACTGGAACCATCCAACCCTTCTGGGCTAAGGTTAGAGAGATCACGGAGCAGGTCACTACCCTACAGATAGAGCTCTCACCAGCTCACTTAATACTTCACCATTTCCCAATCCCTACACACTCGTACTGCAAATCTCTCGCCATGCACATGGTTAACTCTGCGAAACTGTGCATACCAAGACACTGGAAGTCTCAGCATGTGCCAACAGTTTTGGAATGGTTCCAACGCATTAATAAAACAGCTGAAATGGAAGAACTAATCCACACAGCTAAAGACACACCTACCAAATATACCCGCACATGGGCATGCTGGCTACATTTTCTATCTACAGACAGATATAAGGAACTAACAAGACCCACCTCTTTGAACACGCTAATCTGAGGTTATACCCCTCAGTAACTCTGGAACACACATACATCTATACTCCCTTATGCCTCGCCAACTCTATGAAGGGAGGTAACCCCGACCCCAAACAGGGACAGAAGTCGCGGGCTCCTCCTCAACACTCAAGGATGATGACCCGATAGGATATAGCCACCATAACACGAAACGATTCCACCGTTTTTATTATCAAGACTCCAACCCTTACAACCCTTCTAGGCTGCCGTGGGGACAGACAAGGCGAATAACCCCCCGTTTTTCTTTTCTTTTTTTTTTCTTCTCCTTTCTCTCCCACCTCCGCATTCCTCCTGATCTCCCTCCTCCCATCCCTTCCTTTCGGGTTATCCACCCCACGTTCCCTTACACAATGAGATATGCCGATTTATCTTTGATCTGGGACACTAAACATAAAATCACCCTAAAGTAAGCTTTTCTCGCTAAGGGAAAAGAGATAGATGACATTACAGGCTCAGTTCACTCCTACATCTTAACACCCCAATCAAACATCTAACAAGAGACTAACTCTAACTCCTTTAATATACATGAACTTAATTTGATCTACTCGGACGACTCGCGTTCTGAGGATGTGAGTTCAGGCGACTGCGAGACGTTCAGGTAATAAGTGATATATTTGTTATCTTGTTAGTCGACCATAAGTATACCGCTTCTCTCTCCTAAAATCTTGTTTGATCCTATTTACCTACTGTATCATTATCTTCAGTTATTGTTGGATCCTAAGATATAAGGTCCCGATGTAAGACGCTACCTACCGGCGATATTTCATTACTCTGTACCACCTTTGTAACCCATTATTTCTAATAAAACTCTTATTGGAAAAAAAAAAAAAGCATGTAAGCAGGTGTGGGTGCACAGTGTCTGCATTTGGATTAATGCATCCCTTCCTTCCCACATGTCAAATTTTAATATGTGACTGGGTCTCATCGCCAGTGTGAAAGAGCCCTAAAGAACAAATGATGTTTCAAATAAAATGGAGAACAAGAAAAAAAAAAAAAACAAGAAACTGGAACCACCATACTTATGCCCCAGCTCCACTACCGTGTATAAATAAAGGTCTAATTCCTCCCTCCTAGATGGTTGAACCGAACAGATCACATCCCTGAATATGCTAAAGGCCAGCACAAAATCTGGGATAGATAGCTTGCGGGAGAGCCTGTGATCCCTGGACTTGACTACCACGGACACGTCCCTGCAAGCATAAGCACGTTTGTCGGCCACATCATGAGCCGCGATTAAAAGGGAGGCTAGGTTGACATCTTTCCCTTCGAGTAAGTCCTTCTTAATGTTAGCGAGAATGAAATGTGCGGGAGTCACGGAAGGAGAGCCCCAACTAGTACCTGCTGCAGCTGGGCCCTGGCCAGGCACCACCTTAGTATCCAGAACCCCGGCAGTCCCCGGTGTGGTTGCTACCACTGGGGCTATGATTGGAGGATTTTCCAGAGCTGCAACTCTGTCTCTCAATTCCTGTCCAGACGTGACCAATGAACTCAAAGTCGCATGAATCTGTGCCAAGGAAGACGCAACCGTGCACAGGGTCACTTGTTCAGCATCAGATCCTGAGGTCCTGGGAAACAACAGTCTGAAAAGCTCGGCCTTTCGAGCAGAAGCTGGATAAGAAATGCCCCTCGATTGAAGTTCGGCCATCAGCTTAGGGATGGTCCAAGATCTCAAGGACGATGGTCCCCCATGATCTGAGCTCCTTGCCGGTGATGGAGGGCTGGATACATAATCCCTTATGTCCTCGGCTTGAGACATGACCTACGTAACCAAGTAGAACAAAGAGTATTTTATGACCGTGAAATGACCTAACCGCTTAATAAGTGTACTCCTGTGTACTCCTCCACTCCTGTGCTTAGTGAAGGATGTGAACAAGGTGACTAGGGCTTGTTCGAGTCGCCTGGGCGTCGGCAGGCAAAGCGAATTCTGGAGTCGTGAAGTGAACCAAGAAATGACATGTGTGGACGTATAAGACCCAGATGTGCAGACTTGCTACCATGACGAGTCAACTAGCGACTCAATCTGTGAAGCTGAAACGTGACATATACGACGAAAAAGCGATGAAACGCCAATCTATGCAGAGCTATGGCATGATGTGAGAAAGGAACAGAACATATACCTACCCAATCTGGGCATAAAAACTCCTGGGAATAACTTGTCCATGTCCTGGTCAAAAAACTAAGAAAGGGGGAACATGAATGCTGAAACCCAATTGCTGAAATAAAAGGACCCCTCCTGCCCCAGGACCAGCCACCCCACCTACCAAATACTTACCGAGCTTGCTGTGAAAGTAGAAATGAAAGTCAACCTGTCCTAGCCGAAACCCCTCTTGTGACTGCCTGGGAAATAGAAATGATGATTTTTTTTTTTTTTATGAATGACGTGCTACTCCTTTCCCGTGGCCCTGTAGTGGGCAGAAGGAGAGCCAAGATGACTTGCAATGAGACCCTTGAGGAACGTATGTTGGGAACGAGAGTCGACCTACCCTGGCTTGCAAGCAACTTGTGACCGCCTAAGAATTTTTTTTTTTATTTTCAAATAGAAATGATGAGCTGCCCCTTCCTCCGTGGCCCCGCAGAGGGTGGAAGGAGAGTCTGAAATGATAGAGGAAATGCGTCCCCTGAGAAATGAATGGAAGAAATGAGAATCAACCTACTTTGGCATGTGACGAACTTGCGACCGTCTAAGAAAGAAATGTTTTTTTTTTTTCCAAATGCAATAACGTGCTGCTCCTTCCTCCGTGGCCCCGCAGTGGGTGGAAGGAGAACCGAATCAAGTTAAAAATGCAGCCCCTGAGCACGTGTGGCAGAAACAGAGATAACATGCCCTGGTGTGCTCCCCAACCTGTGACCGCCTGAAAAATAGAAATAAATGTGTATATATATATATATATATATATATATATATATATATATATATATATATATATATATATATCCCTCCTCTGTGGCTCACAAGTGGGTGGAGGGATAAATATGCATGAGCTGAGCCCCAGACCCCAATGGCCAAGCGGAGCCCTCCCATGTTTGCGGGATGCCACAACAAGATGCCCCCCCCGAGTGGCTGCGGAGAATAGCAGCCATGCCTGTACTCAGGATTGGTCATATTGCCCATTGGAGCCACTTGATTTAGCAGACTGGACCCCCCATCAGAAACTGACCAGCGGTGCACAGGTACCCAGCGGGACAACGGGCTGTGCCCCCTCCGCCGGTATGTGACAGATTGCAATCCCCAACGCTGGGGCTCTTGGCCCGATTTACCCAGCCCCCCATATGGATCCCCCGAGCTATCTTCCAGTCTGACTCCTGTGCCTCGCGGTATGCCGGGTGAAGAGTGGAACCGGAAGTGACGCGACGTGACGAGAAGACCTCCCAGACGACCGAAATCTCGCAGGGACGTACGAGCAGTGTAGTAGGAAGGAGGCTGGGCCTTACTATAAGTAAATTAAAGAACATTTGTAGACAATTAAGCTATTGTAATAGTCTTGTAAGGGATAATGAAAATCACTTATAGTAGTGGACCAATTACAGCACATGTCCCCACAACCCAGATACTGGTGTAACTCCAGAAATGGCTAGAGGGCCAGGGGCACCCCGAATGCACCACCCACCGCAGACCATGCGCCATGGTATTAGAGACCATCCCTGTAAACCCCAGGGGGGGGCCATGGGACAAAATCATCCTCCAGAGGGAAACTCTCTGGATTGAGCGCCTAGAAGCTACGAAAGCTCCAGGCCTCAATGAAGTCCTCATGTACAAACCATTCCTTTGAATAAGTTCAATTATTTTAGTTAGGCCCCTCAGTGTGCATTTACCCCTTTGGGATTGGGGCTGGTGGTACATGTATAATATATAACTATATCTTAGGATACTGGGGCTGTCAAAGTTTTACTTGCCCTAGTGGTAGTTGTAGCATTACTATAAACTACCCCCCGGTCTTTCCCCTTTTCCCCCCTCCCCTCCTCCCTCCCCTCTCCCAATTATACAACTGGAGAGAATTGTTTGTCATATATGTGTGGTATAACAGAGGTAACAGACTTATTAAATTTATAAACTATTTTGTTAATTATGTTGGATTTGTATGCATGGTCATTTACTAGTCCCTACGCACATTCTAGTGCGTGGGAATTGTTAACTGACCATTTTTTAACGTATACCATATATTCTTCAGTTGCAGCACGGCCCACGTCACCCGTTATTCCCCTCTCCAGGTGGGATGGGAGGTTGGGGGTTGCCCCGGTGCTCTGCCCCTGTGGGTACGTTGTGCCCTAGGCAGGAATGCAGCTCAAAGCACTGTATGTGCCGCCCCCCTTGTGCAGTGCATAATGGGTGGGCGGAGCTGCGGCGTGGAGGTCGTTTCCAGGATCCCCTGGTGTCCTCCAGGTTTCCCTTGTGTGCCGGGCGTTCGCTGGGTCTGGGCGGCGCCTGTTTGCATACCCCATGCGGCTGGGTCCTGCGCGCTTGGGTGTTGGTCCGGCGCACGCGCAGGAACTTGATGCCGGATCTGTGACGTCACAAGCTGTATTCAGCATGTTCCGTCGGACACCACTGATTGGGAACTGTGCATTATATATGGACAGTCTCTCCCCAGACACAGGAGGCAGCCACACACTTGAGATCCCTGCTCGCACCCTACCAGGCACGAGACGCACCAATTTCACCTTTATTGAGGTAAGAACTGCGCCTTGAGCAGACAGCCTTTATATATATAGAAACCATGCCTCTGTTGGTGCTAACTGCACATATTAAAAAACTTTTTTCAGATACCATCCATCTATGGCCTTGGACTGCTGTCTAAGCTCCTACCTAAAGAAAGTGTAACTGTCCTTGTTCACTAAACAAACGTTGACGCTATTTTTCCGGTGCCTGGGGATCTCAGTTTTTCATATACTCCCATTGCTTTATTTTCCACACAGTTATCGGTGGACGTTAGTTCAGGTAAATATCTTTTCACACTTAAGTGACATAAATTAGACACTTATACATGCGTTCACCTGGTAGTGACTTAGTCACTACGGGGCCCTTCATGTGTCTACCTTTTAATTATCATATATCTATATCAGTTTATATATTTTATTGATTTTTTCATATTTGTACTATGTGCAGATCCCCATGCTTGCTGGCGCATGGTCTGCGGTGGGTGGTGCATTTGGGGTGCCCCTGGCCCTCTATCCATTTCTGGAGTTACACCTAGAGTATCTGGGTTGTGGGGACATGTGCTGCAATTGGTCCACTACTATATCTACCTTTCTATGTAAGTGATTTTCATTATCCCTTACAAGACTGATGCAATAGCCTAATTGTCTACAAATGTTTTTTAATTTACTTTATGTTATTCTGATATGTTTTCCATGTAATGACATGATTGTATTTATTTCAATAGATTGTAATTGAGGGCCCCAGACGAAGTGTTCATCTAGAGCGCAAAACTAGTAGAGCCTCCCCTAGTTGTCAAGTTCTGGTGGTTTGAATCCCCTTGTATCATCTTCTTTGATTTATGATGTATTTTTAGGCTTTACCATTGCCCCATTTTTATGTGGTTGTTAGGGATTCACCCCGGACTGTCAACACTCTATCTTTGTCTGTATATGCACCCTCCCCTCTTGTGTTTCCTGCCTGTCTTGGTAGGGCAGATATTCAGAGGAGATTAGTGCAATTCAACATGTTATGTATATGATGTTTGGATCATTTATGGTTTTAAAAGAATATTTTGTATAAAGCCTTTGGGCTTATATTGTAACAAATAAAGCATTGTCTTTTATTATAACACATGCCTGCAAAGTCCATGTTTTTCCTTTTCCAATTAGTTCCCTTATGGTTAGGATGCGGCATGTTTTTACTACATAGCCGTCCCCAATCCCACACTGGTGAGGACTGGCTGATCACTTTCTCTCCCCTCCCACTTCCCACTTATCTGTATAGTCCTGATTCTTTTAGGTGCAACCCATTGATCTGCTTTCCCTTTGATGGATGCTTGCATCCTGACAGCCTTGGGGGTTCTCCAGGGCTGTGGCCTCTGGCAAGCCTCTGAGCTGCTTGTGGCCGTTGTAATCTTTCAGTTCTTACAGATGTTGTTGCAAGGCCACCATGGTGTTAACAAGGGCCTCCAGCACCTGTTCCAGGACAGCCACCCTTTGATCCAAAGCTGTGACCTGTGGTGAGTTGAATCACCAGGGGTTGCACCTCTGCATGGGCAGATCAAAGCTCCTTATGGTGGGATTCCTCCAGCCTGAGGATGAATGTCCCTATCTCCACTTTATTCGGCAGGGCCTGAATAAGCTGCTCTCTCTGTGGGGCAGTTGTGATCACCGAGAGAGGCGATGAGGTAGATGAACCTGATGTTAGAGCATACGGGAGATCTGAATAGGATTCTGAGGTCACGGAGTAAGTCAGAAAAGACGGAAGGACCTGTGTTAATGGAGACTCGGAAGATAGGCCACGTGGATCTGCCATGTTGGTGCTTGGGCTAGGCCTCCCGGTAAAGTGCGCTGTATTTCTGTCTTAGATATGGTCATCCGGGAGTCTTTGGAGTTGTCTTCACCTTCCATTTCTTGGCTGAGAGCATTCCTGTAAAATAAGCCACAACAAAAAGGTAGTAAGCTGGAGAGAAGCCGGGAGCTGAGATGTAGCACATCTCTACTCGGCCATGTCCAGACCATGCCCCCTAGATCATCATTATTAATTATAGATAGATTTGAACATTTTCTGTTCTAACAAAGGGTTAAAAGTTTAGAGGCTAGGCTTCTTGCATTGTATGATAACGAGGACAGATGTAAGACAGACTCACTCTGATATTGTTTAAAAATCTTGCAGTCAGCCATGAGACTGGCAGGGAATAAATCACTGGACTAGCGATGATCCCTGGACCTGCAGGTAAAATAGCTACAGCAAGAAGCCTTGATGGGTCTTGAGTTGGTCTTTAATGTTTTTTGTAAATCAGACCCACCAAATAATATTGTTTTTAACCTTAGAATTTTTACCACTGATACTGAAAACCTAATGTTCTTTGCTATTCTTTGCCAGAGCAAGAAAATAATTTCACGTACATATGGTAATGTGAATTGGAAATAATAATGCTTTACCTAATCATGTTTTATTTAAAAAACGCACTGCAAACAGATCCCATGGTACTGTGGTACCATATGATCTAGTGCAATCAAATGCACTGCATTTGAGTTATGTGTTTGGGGTGTTGTTAGAAATACATTGACACCCACAGCAGATCAGCGCCAAGTGTATTTTGGTATAAATGGGCTCTAACTCTCTTTGAGACTTAGCTTGTCGCACAAATATGCAAATATTTGGCACAACTCAATGTTCGTATTTTTAAATTGGCATCATATTAACAATGGTGGTCAATTGTCATCCATACAAAGTAGACCAATGCAATGTTATTGATAATATAGAGTTACATAGAAATATCAACATCTTCCACATTGTATTTAATTCAAACTTTGATGAAATATGCAATGGGTAAGGTTATTTTACTCATGAAAAAAGTGCTTAAAAGCAGGAAAACTGATACATAAATTACTTTCAGTATAATAACTCACTGCTTCTTTTCTGCCTAGTTTATGTTATCTCATTGTTTTGATGCTTAATGACTAAAGTCATAGTTGTAAAAGTGACATCTGTGCACATGAAACACTCTAATAGGGAGCTCCTTCAGGACTAATGAATTGTAATTGATGGTGTTTAGTGTGGCTTTTGGCTTCCTTTCCTTCATGATGAGCATCAGCCCCTCTGCTACTGTGTCCTTAGTGAGCTAGCTTTCTGCTGGGAGACATGAACACACAGATGGTCAGCAAAAGGTGAAAAATGCCTGAACTCATTTGCCATAAGTCGTTTTTCAAAGAGAATACAACATGACATGCAAATCAGCTTAGTTTTCAAACCAAGTCAAATACATGGCTTTAATGACAACTTATTTATATATATATATATGATCACATCACAAAAATGTTTCCTACATATGAAAATGATAGTAGACACTATTATCTAGAATGAATGACATGTTTTTTAAAATAATCAATTACATACAGCAAGGTCTGCTGTAAGAAGAAAATAGCTTTATTTAAAAAAAAATATTTACAGTATCTCACAAAAGTGAGTACACCCCTCACATTTTTGTAAATATTTTATTATATCTTTTCATGTGATAACACATAAGAAATGACACTTTGCTACAATGTAAAGTGGTGAGTGTACAGCTTGTATAACAGTGTACATTTTCTGCCCCCTCAAAATAACTCAACACAAAGCCATTGATGTCTAAACCGCTGGCAACAAAAGTGAGTACACCCCTAAGTGAAAATGTCCAAATTGGGCCCAATTAGCCATTTTCTCTCCCCGGTGTCATGTGACTCATTAGTGGTACAAGGTCTCAGGTGTGAATGAGGAGCAGGTGTGTTAAATTTGGTGTTATCACTCTTACTCTCTCATACTGGTCACTGGAAGTACAACATGGCAAAGAATTCTCTGAGGATCTGAAAAAAAGAATTGTTGCTCTAAATAAAGATGGCCTAGGCTATAAGTAGATTGCCAAGACCCTGAAACTGAGCTGCAGCATGGTGGCCAAGACCATACAGTGGTTTAACAGGACAGGTTGTACTCAGAACAGGCCTCACCATGGTCGACCAAAGAAGTTGTGTGCACGTGCTCAGTGTGATATCCAGAGGTTGTCTTTGGGAAATAGACGTATGAGTGCTGCCAGCATTGATGCAGAGGTTGAAGGGGTGGGGGGATCAGTCTGTCAGTGCTCAGACCATATGCCGCACACTGCATCAAATTGGTCTGCATCTAACATCCACCAGCTCCGTGATGTCGTCATGGAGGAGTGAAAGAGGACTCCAGTGGCAACCTGTGAACCTCTGGTGAACTCCATGCTCAAGAGGGTTTAAGGCAGTGCTGGAAAATATTCGTGACCACACAAAATATTGAAACTTTGGCCCCAATTTGGACACTTTCACTTAGGGGTGTAGTCACTTTTGTTGCCAGCTGTTTAGACATTAATGGCTGTGTGTTGTGTTATTTTGAGGGGACAGCAAATGTACATTATTATACAAGCTGTACACTCACTACTTTACATTGTAGCAAAGTGTCATTTCTTCAGTGTTGTCACATTAAAAGATATAATAAAATATTTACAAAAATGTGAGGGGTGTACTCACTTTTGTGAGATACTGTATATACAGTATAATGTAGAGGTTTTCTGCAGCTTATTACCAAAATAGTTATCTTGTAATTAATTGCCCCAATCAATTGTAAATAGTGAAAATATAACTTATTGCACTGGTGTTCACTGCGAAAAGATATTACACTGATTGCTGAATCAAGAGATGATGTCACACTGACAGTGGATTCTAGTAGTTATAGCCCTAGAAGTGTGCCCAGTATGAGATATGATAATGTTATAAGGCATATAAGGTAAGCCCTTACTATTCAGATGAAATTTTAGAGTTAATATTTTGTATGCTCTTAATAATTATGTAGTTAATGACAATGGAAAAAATAAAGAAGAAATAGTGCAGTTAACATTTTCATGTACGAAGGAGGGACAGATATCTGGGTGCTCCAATAATCTAATAATTTCCCTCCTGCAGACATCTATATCCACTGGGCCAGGGATGTAGGGTTAAGGCCATTGACTCAGCTACATGGTGATATGGTGTCCTGCAGGGTGTAGGCTTTGTGCCCCTTCAAGGTACCCCCAAATTTGAAGGCATGGGACCTGGTATGGCCACAAAATGAATAATAAATTTGGTGTGCTATCCCTTTAAATCACAATAATAACACATGGTTCGAAGATGATAATAACGGGCAAAAAATGGATATGCACAATGATAAATTCTCACAAATCCAATTAATAGAATTACTTAATTAATAAAAGTACATAACAACATTCCAAGATCAGTGAGTAAACCAGGTGTGTCAATCCACTGCCTGTTAGTGACATAAACTTCAGTGTACCGACAACACAGGAAATTGCACACCCCTGCTTACCAGAGCAAGAGGCCTCTAAAGTTTTTAGGTCAAAAACACTTATATTAAGGCATAGGGCATTGCTTCTCCCATAGTAAGTAATATAGCTCAATAACATCCAATTTGCACTGCAGGTTCCTTGAAGTGGCAAATCCCCACAGCTCCACAGAATATAGTGGCAGTGAGGCGCAGTGGGGCATAGAGGAAAACAGAGCCGATTATAGTGCATTATCATCATGCAACATTATTCATTGTTAAAAGACAGATACTCACAGGATACAATACAGACATGGCATATGCTGAAAAATTGCATGCCACTCAGTCCAGCGACCGATGACGTCACTGCTAAAAACTTCGCTCCAACGTATTTCACCTACAAGCAAAGTGGTAATAGAGAGGCGCTGCCAGGAAAGTGCTAGTGCAAAGTTTATTTCAATAATCACATACAGGTGAATAAGATGACAACTTAATAAGATGGTAGGATAATAGGATATATCCAAATGGCTGCTGCAAAACCACACCCAATCTGGGTAAAAAGTGCTTAAAGAGATACAAAGTGGTAAAAAAGCGCTGCCAACGTGCTAAGTTATGGGTACAAGGTAAATAGAATAACGCGCTGAGAATGCAAAATAAAAAGGTTGTATATAATGATAAGTGATGGACCTTATAGAAAATGATTGATAGTGGACCTTATAAACACGTGCAAAGTGATGTAAAAGCACTGCCAAAAAACTAAGATGTCAAAAAAAAAGGCAAGATGTCAAATAAAGTAAATAATAAGCGGGTGATGGACCTTACCATTGGTAAAGGACCTATTTATAAAAGCATATAAATGTCATATGTATATAAGCTGAACAACACTTGATAGCGTGTGTGTTATCCTTTATGAACGCGGTATGTGAGAGTGTGGAGCCAGCTTCGTCCCTGCCTTCCGTGCTGGATCCCAAGTGCAGGGAGAGCTGGTAAGTGCCACACTAAATCCGTATTTTTCCCCACTGTGTAAAAACCAATAACCAAAAACAAAAGACAGGAGAGGACAAAGTCATACACTGCTTCTCCTAAATATCCGTGGGCATTATAATGCCCATACTACTTGCGGTTGTGTAGAGAAAACTAAAAACACATATGCAGCGCCTATGATATAAAAATGAAAATGATTCAGATGGTAGTCCTTCAACGGTTGCTCAACCGATCAACAGGAAGCGAGAGGACCTATCCTGGGGGGGCATCTGATGGTCATATAAGGGCAAGAGAAAAACATCTGGGCCTATAGATGACGGCCTATAGAGCCGAAACGCGTCGGTTTCCTCCATCTCCTGCCATTTTATGAGCTCTTGTTTTATCTATGGAATGTGAGTACTTTTAATCCTTAAATCGTAATAAACCTTTTTTGAAACGGTATCACACGATTGTGGATGTTTTTCTCTTGCCCTTATACGACCATTGCACACTGAATACCCCCTGGATGCGAGACGGGAGGAGCTGGAGGTACATCCCTCTTCATCAGCACCCACCCAGGTCTGAGGACATCCCCCCAGGAGTAGCGGATTACTAGGACCAAGGACCGTTCCCCAGCGACATCAGATGCCCCCCTAGGATAGGTCCTCTCGCTTCCTGTTGATCGGTTGAGCAACCGCCCGGTTGGGATTAAACACCCGCGCATATACTACTACCATCTGGTAAGCCTGCATCCATTCTTTCTATATCGCAGATGTCTCAAAGATAGCTGTCATTGGATATAACGGATTTTACTATCATCATAAGTTGAAGGACTACCATCTGAATCATTTTCATTTTCATATCATAGGCGCTGCATATGTGTTTTTAGTTTATTCTGGGACAATATAGATTTGTTGTTTATGCATGCTGCCAACTTCAATCAATACATTTCTGGCACTTATTCCAACATTTTTGATTATAAGCCTAATATTTATACTTTTTTAACAGTGAGCGCGGGTTTCTTGCTTTTATTTAGGTTGTGTAGAGAAGTCAGACCGTAAGCTTCACTCGTGCCGCTGCACAAATGCTGGCGGCGAAATCCCAAAGTATTCTCGTATCAATGGTGGTGGGTGTGCGTCGTGACGTCTCAGGCTCTGCCTTACACGTTTCGTCATCTGACGTCTTCGGAGCTGGCTCCACACTCTCACATACCACGTTCATAAAGGATAACACACACACTCTCAAGTGTTGTTCAGCTTATATACATATGACATTTATATGCTTTTATAAATAGGTCCTTTACCAATTGATTTTTATAAGGTCCATCGCCTGCTTATTATTTACTTTATTTGACATCTTGCCTTTTTTTAACATCTTAGTTTTTTGGCAGTGCTTTTACACCACTTTGCACGTGTTTATAAGGTCCACTATCAATCATTTTCTATAAGGTCCATCACTTATCATTATATACAACCTTTTTATTTTGCATTCTCAGCGCGTTATTCTATTTACCTTGCACCCATAACTCAGCACTTTGGCAGCGCTTTTTTACCACTTTGTATCTCTTTAAGCACTTTTTATCCAGATTGGGTGTGGTTTTGCAGCAGCCATTTGGATATATTCTATTATCCTACCATCTTATTAAGTTGTCATCTTATTCACCTGTATGTGATTATTGAAATAGACTTTGCACTAGCACTTTCCTGGCAGCGCCTCTCTATTACCACTGTGCTTTTATCACATTTTTAACCCCTTCAGGGTTTTGGTTTGGCAGCAGCCAGTTATATGAATTCACTTTAATTCACATTTTTTTCTCACACATAATTTATAATTGTTACTGTGTATTTGGCACTTGGTTGGGCAGCGCCGTTTTTGCCAAAGATACTTTTAAATACATATTTCACCTACAGACATCTTCAGGGGACAGTGGATTTATCGCACTTTATAGAATCATGTGTGAGTCATTATTGTGATTTATTAAAAGGAATTTTGTGTTTTTAGTGTTGCCCTTTAAGCTGCATTAAAAGACCAACATCCCATTTTTTTAATTTTTGCATTGGTACATGCCCCCCATGAAAGCATCCAATTACCCATGACATTTTTTTAACAAAAGCTTGAAACCTGCAAAGAGGGCAAAACGGTTGAGCTCCCATAGACTTTATTGGGGTGTGAACACCATGTTTGAGGGTTGATGTCCTATTGAAATTGGTCTGTTTTAAAGTGTTACTAAACCCACAGCAGTAAAATCAGTCTGTATATGCAATAAAGCATGCTTGTTATACTCACTATGGAACCTATGGAAGGGGTAAGGCTGTTTAATTTTGTCTTTTCTGATCCTCCCCTTCTTCCACTATCCCAAATCCAACCCCTGATAAGATGGAGCCTTTGGAGTTACTATGCACATGCTCAGTTTGGTGTGTATTGCTAGAGAGTTTTTTGTTCTTGGGAGGATGCATGTGATTGGCACAGTGCAAATCTGCACTGTTCAGACAGAGGGTCAGGGTTCCTGCAGCCTCATAGGACAGTCAGAGTACAATAAAAACTCCTCCTACAAGCTTTAACTAGACACTGATATAAGTCATATTAGTTGTATGCCTCAGGTGGACTAATTCACTGTATAGGGGGTATCATCATCCAAGAAAGTTGATAATTAGAATTGAAAGCCTGGGGCTATCCCAAAAGTCCCCTGGTGAAAACAGGAAGTGGACTATCTCGGTATCCAAGGATATGACAAAGGTTCAATAAAAAATAACATTTTATTGTTATCAAAATATTAAAAGAAGGAGGAAACAGAAAAGCATAATGTACACATATATAACAATAATGATTTAAATAATTGGTTACGGCCGTGCATCATGGTTGATACATTCAGAGAATGTTTGCGAGTTGTCCCCAATAGTAGGTGGGGTTATTGGATGTAGATCTTGACTTGTGGTCCTCTATGTTTAGCTGTTAAACCGCTTCCTCAGGAGTTACGCATCTAAAGAATAATAAAGGGACAAAGAAAAAAATGATATGGTAGGAAAAAATTATGCTAAAAAAGTCACAGTCAATTTGGATTTAAAAGGTCCTAGCATTGCTTATCTGAGGAGTCTAATAACTGGCAGGACAGTACGACTGGGGCACCCGACGGACACAGGGGATGCTAACAAGCTCTAAGGTCTACAATTTGTAAAAGAGGCAGTCTGTCATAACATGGGACCGCAGGCGTCAGGCCAAAAATAAACCTGCAAACACGCATATTAACAAGAAAAAACTCACACCACACAGAAATATTTGGAACAAAATAGGCCAAGTTTATTGGTTTAAAATAGATTATTCATAATATCAAAAATTCCTGTGAGGGGGCCCCTTAAATAACCTCCCAATAAACCTTCCAGAAGGTTCTAAGGCCACCTGACCATAACTGACCAATCCCTAACTGACCTCTTAACCTTCTAGAAGCTTCCCCTGACATGTGACCTTAATTGATCTATTGGAATAAGCCCCATTCAAATCTATTACTATTATAACTTCTAGCCAACGCCCCATGAGGAAAAGGGGGGCCTAAATAGGCTAACCCCCTTTTACCCTTCATTCTTATCACTCCCAGTGAGTTTACTATTGGGGACAACTCGCAAACATTCTCTGAATGTACCAACCATGATGCACGGCTGTAAACAATGATTTTAATCATTATCGTTATGTGTACATTGTGTTAAATAGCAAAAAAGGTTGTTTGGTGGGACTTTAAATGAGTCACAGTTTATTTAGAGTGTATGAATACAAATCTTTTATTTTGAACAATTGATTATTTCAGAAAAACATACTTTTCATAAAAATTCTGGACTCAACTTTGATGTACCATGGTTGCATGCAAATTGCTACCTATTGAAACACATAATTTCTTAGAAAAGTTGACAACAATAAATTCATAAATATACATAAAATATTACAATGCATTGATGGAACGTGTCTTGATATCTTTCCAAAGCTCTACACGTTTTGGGGCTACATTGCCACTCATCAGGAGCTGGATACAAGAATATGCTATATATACATAGATAGATAAACAAAAATAAAATTAGTACTTAATGCCCTTAATGCACAAACCATGGATTCCACCTTCAAGGGCAATGTGCTGAAATGAAATCCCTAAATCTAGAACAAGGAACTTTTCCAAAGTTCTGTTCACTCTTTTGCAAACTTTCTCTAGAGTCTTGAATATAAACGATTCTAACCATCTTAACCTGGGTATTATCTCAGAAAACACAAAAACTGTGTTTGGAGAGACTAATCTAAAGAACCTAAAAGTATCCTTCATATTAGATATTAGCCCAAATGTCTTCATCTTACCGATATTGTTTCCACCCAGGTGAATTATGAAAATATCTGGAGGAGGGAAAAAAGCATATAGACTACCCAACTCATAAACCAAATTATTCCAAACCATTCCCCTCTGACCAAACCAATTAATACAAAATGAATGTGGATCCAAATTTTCTGAGTATATTCTAGTAGCCGCTCTCATCTGCACCCAGAAGATAAATGAATGGTCCAATATCCACACCATATGACGGTCACCTGAAACAGAGTAATGAATTAATATGGGTGAATATACAATTTATAAGAGTCTGCATTCCATCTTCCTATTTTTTTAATACTTTTGGCTTCTAAACCTACTCGAGCAGCTTCTGTTGCTGCACCTATTCTAAAGGAATGCACTGTAATATGCAGATGACTTAATTTTAACTGTGACAAACATCTGTTCAATACAACTTTAAATTCATAAACCACTAAAGGCAAACCATGGTCATGAATGAACAACAAAGTAGATAACCCTGGTCTGATGTTAAGATAGGGTAATGCTTTTACAGGACAAATATTCTCATTTTGGCACCTGTTCAATGTAATCCAAGGACCAAAACCCAAAGAATCAGATTTACTATAATTCAGAAATATTCTTAAACTGTCATCAAATAATAAAACATCTGATAACAAAATACCTGACCTCCCAGGCTTTGATGGAGCTAGTGGTTCTGAAATCCTGAATGCCACAAAAAAGGCTATTGAAAAAAAACGCATTAAACAGAATCACTTCATGCTCGTATGAGAAAACTAAAGTTTTTATATTACATAAACTAGACAATATCTCAGGTGTGACAGGGGATCTAGTGCCAACAACAAAATTAGCCTTACTATAGCCTTTCGTGGCCTGTTTCACAGAAAAGAAACTTTGACAGGCAGGGAGGTTATGAAGGCGAAGGAAGAAAGAAATGCCAGATAAAGTTTTATTAATGTGAGACCATGAAAAAATATTCATTAGGGAATGGAGAAATATCAAAACTAAATTTTCAGTATAGCTGCAAATATCAGTTTATAAGTAGGATAAAAAACACCACCACAATTACTATGCAGAAGAATAATTATTTCAAGTTAAGTTGGGCCAGTGAATGCTGAATGTTCGACAAAATTAAACCAGATCCCACAAATAGGGCGGGCATGAAACCCCGACTAGGTCCCCTTCCGGCATCAGGGAGAAAAAAACAGTCCATCTGCAGGCAAGAGAATGGGGTTGATTTACTAAAGCTGGAGAGTGCAAAAACCAGTGCAGCTGTGCATGCTAGCCAATCAGCTTCTAACCTCAGCTTGTTTAATCAAGCTTTGACATTAAAACCTTGAAGCTGATTGGTTTCTGTGTGGATCTGCACCAAAATTTGCACTTTCAAGCTTTAGTAAATCAACCCCAGAGTGTCAGGTATTGTGATGACCTTACCTGGGATGTACTTAACCTTTAACCAGATGTTCCACTTCAGACAAATAAAAATCAAATACCTCAGGAGAGAAACCACCTGCAGAGACTTGGAGGAAAGACAATTGATGGCAAAGCATACACCTTTGTTATCAGAATATGTTTAGGCAAGACTATTGTTTCCACATACGAAACGGTAGTTAACAGAAAGGAGGTTCAGAGACGTCCACCAAAGAGAGGACTCCATAAACTAAAAATAAACAGACTTCACCTTGTAGACCAATTTCCAATTCATGTAGGGTCCATTCCAGTAGTGTTATGGACTGTGAGACCCCAACTAAAT
>BLSH010287372.1:63235-86956 GCA_018402905.1 Glandirana rugosa | reverse complement strand
TTGTCTCATCGCCAAAAGACATGAATACCATTCTTGAGCAATACTACACAGCCCTCTACTCCCAGGACCCCATCGACGAACAGGCAGCCAAGCAATTCTTAGACCAGCTCACTCTCCCGGTGGTAACCGGAGCCCAACTAGACAGTCTGAACACTCGCTCCAACGGCTTCACCTCAGAATTCTATAAGCTAAATGCAGACTCCCTAGCCCCTACCTTAGCTAAAGTGTTCCAACAAATTTTGTATGGCGCCCCATACCTCCCATCAGGATACCAAGCCCATATAAAATTAATACCCAAGAAGGACAAGAACCCTACAGAGCCAGGTTCATATCGCTCAATATCCCTACTGAACCTGGACTCCAAACTGCTCTCCAAGATCATGGCTAGTAGACTAGCAACCATCATGCCCAGCATTATACATCCTGTTCAAGCGGGTTTCACCCAGGGCCGTTCTTCGGTCTCTAACATCAGGAGGGTACTGGTGGTGCTGGATCAAGCAGGGACTGGCCGAGCCTCGGAAAATGCCATAATAACGATTGACGCTGAAAAAGCGTTCGACAATGTCAGCTTCCGATGGCTCCGGCTGGTCCTCTAGAGGTTTCGGTTTCGCGGGTCCTTTCGCACATCTAATGTCCACAATGTATGCAAACCCCACAGCTCAAGTCATAGCAGCCGGACACATCTCTGATAGAATACCACTCCATAAGGGCACAAAACAGGGCTGCCCCCTTTCACCATTATTATTCAACCTCGCCTTAGAACCCCTATCTAGATATCTCCTCGCCCACCCCAACCTACACGGGATTAAAATAGGAAACACTGAGTTGAGAACTGCGCTGTTCGCAGATGATATTTTAATCTTCACGTCTGACCCGCAGTCGGATATCCCACACATTGAACAATTTTTTTTTGTTTTAGAGATTGCTCAGGGCTTAAAATAAACATTGCAAAAAGTGAAGTGCTACCACTCTACCAAGCCAGACTGCCGACTTGGGCAAACGACTCCCCTTTTCAAATAGCCAAATCGCATATCACATATCTGGGAATAAAGATAGGCAGAACCCCTCACTCCCTCTATCAACCCAATTTCCCACCAGTAGTATCCAAAATCATAGCCCAACTAGAGACATGGTCAAAACTGCCCCTCTCCTTCTTTGGCCGCTGCCACCTGTACAAAATGGTCTCCTTCCCTAAACTATTATACCCACTGCAAACCATTCCCTTGCTGATGAAACACTTGGTCGTACAAAGGCTCCATAAGGCCCTTGCCAAATTCATCTGGCACAACCGCAAACCGAGGGTATCGCTTCAGAAACATTTTCTCCCCAAACAGGAGGGAGGGACAAGCCTGCCAGACACAAGGCTCTACAATCTATCCTTGCTCCTTCAATCAAGCCTAGACTGGATCTCCCACGGTTCCCACTACTCGAACTATGACCTAGAGACTCAAGTAGTAGCCCCCCATGATCTGTCAGCCATTCTCCACTGCGAGATCAAAAACCTGCCACCTACACTCAGACACAACTTATTAGTAAGAGATACAATACTGGCCTGGAGGGAAGTGAGGAAAAAAATAAGGGTTCCTTCGCAGATCTCCAAATATCTACCGATCCAAGGCCACCCCCTCTTCTCTCCAGCTTCGAGCCTCCTGGGCAAGTAAGGGACTAACCCTATTCGCTCACCTATATGATACTACAATGGGTTCACCCCTCGCATTCCGGACCATTGCTGACAAATACAAATTGCCCCCTCACCACCATCTTTATATATGCCAAGCCCTGAGCTTCGTCAACAAGCTCTGCCCAAAAAAAGACAAACGATTTGAGAGATCTCTCATAGACTCGCTCATTGATTCGGAAGCCATCAAAATTGCACATATCTACAAGCCCCTGTCATCTGCTACAGCCAAAGCTCCAAATGGCAACTTACTAACAGGATGGAACAAAGACCTGCAATCTCGAGAAGCCTCTCAATTTATACTCAAGGGCTATAATATTACCAGATCATATATCACCAACGAATTCTGGCGAGAACAACAATTTAAAATCATTCATCGTGCCTATGTCCCATACCAGAGATGCGACCCAATTCTCCAAGGCCAGAGCTGCCAGTGGTGCAAGGAACAGAAGCCATCTTTATTGCATAAACTCTGGACTTTGAACACTTGGTGACATCAGTAACCGGCCTGCCACCCCATAAAAACTCCTACTTTCTTCTATTCGGCTCCTACAACTCCCCTACATACCAGCTCAGGGATATCCAAGACAACCTCCCATGGCTCATCACATGCTACATGATAGCCAGAAGAGCTATCCTTAGACACTGGATCCTGCCCTCCCCTCCCACTATAAAATCAGTTCACCAAGATCTTCAGACGCTACTCAAAAAGGAAGACCAGGACTTTAGTCTGCATCGTAGCGCTTCCTCTCACCCTCATCAGCACTTAACCTACAACCCCCACAGAAAGTGGAACCGCTACAAAGCCTACCTGAAGTCAGGAGCAGTTAAGCTCCCTCTTAGCCCAGGAACTTTTTGACTGTCCTCTGACTCCTCAGGTGACAAAACCCTCCCAGGAAGCATCGTATACACACCACGAGACACTACCTAGATGTTAGAAGGGCGTCAGGTGCACCAAGTCAGCGGGTTTATATAAAACTGATGACAGCTTTGTTATACGTTCCTTTATAGATAAATGATCTTGCGAGCACCTGGTCTTAAGCATCCTTCAAAGCTGCTCTTCGCTTGGACACTCCCCCCTCCTTTCCCCCCCTTCCTGGTTTTTGCGTCCATCCGTGTCCCCCCCCACCTCCCTCCCCTACAGCCACCCCCCTCCCCTTCACCCTTGCTTCATGTTTTGTTGACCAAGGGAATTGTCACACCTGTCTACTATAATGTCGTTCCATCTTAGACAATACTGTGTATAGCTATCTGTGTTGTTTTATTTCTGGCACAATTTGTCTGACTCTTTGTTTACTTTGTAAAAACCCAATAAATATTATTAAAAAAAAAAGAACTGCGCTCTCTTTTACAGGATGACCATGACTTCATGCTCAGTCGACTTAAAATGAAGTATTACTCATTACACAACAAAGCAAGAAAATTCCTAGCCTCACGTTTAAAAACCCTCAGAATTAAAGCTAAAATCACATTTCTTTTTCATCCCATTACTAAACAAAAGTTAACAAACCCCCAACATATAGCAGATGCATTTGCAGACTACTATAATTTATTATACAACCTAAAAGATAACATCTCTGTCCCCCCAACCTTCTACAGAGGCCATTTTGTCCTTCCTTGATGAGATCAAGCTACCCACACTTGCATCTACAGACCTAGACATATTAAATAGACCATTCTCCCCAGGGGAAATAGAAAAAGTAATTCATTCCATGCCCTGTGGGAAATCCCCGGGTCCGGACAGTTTCAGTAATGAATATTATCACACATTCACCGATATACTTATCTCACACCTAGTTAAATTGTTTAACACAGCAGTAAATGGGGTGGCATTCCCCTCAGAGATGCTGAAAGCACATATTGTTACACTCCCTAAGCCTGGAAAAAACCCTGACAATCCTGTCAATTTCCGGCCTATCTCCCTGCTTAATGCACAATGTTAAGTTATATGCCAAGACACTCGCACAAAGACTGAAGAATATTCTCCCACATCTGATACAATCGGACCAGTCGGGGTTTGTGGCCGGAAGACAAACCTCAGACGCTACGAGATGGGTGCTCAATGTGGTGCAATTTGCAAAGCGAGGTCGAACGCCTTCTCTGCTACTCTCCATTGATGCGGAGAAGGCATTTGACCGCGTTCACAGGGGGTATATGTCCCTTGTGCTGCAAAGGTTTTGTTTCCAAGGTCTAATACGGTCGGCTATTGCAGCACTATACTCCTGCCCATCTGCCCAGGTGTACACAGCAGGTCTACTATCTAAACCAGTCAACATAACAAATGGCACACGACAAGGGTGCCCTCTCTCCCCGACAATATTTAACTTAATGATCGAATCACTAGCAGAACGAATCCGATCCCATCCCCTGGTAACTGGTTTTCTTTTCAGAGACAGGTCTCATACCATTAACCTATTCGCAGACGATATTATCCTTATGTTGACCAACCCTCAAATTCCCCTACCGCAAAAACATGAAATTCTCACTGAATTCAGTAACTTATTATACTATAAAGTCAATCATTCCAAATCCTTAATCATGAACCTAAACATCCCCAAACCAATGGCCACCAAATTGAGAGAGAGTCTGCAGTACACCTGGATGGAAACAGCTATATCTTATCTAGGTATAAAAATAACAGCTAAATGTGACTCCCTAGCCGAATATAATTACAAACCGTTGATTACTAAAATTGAGAAAGAATTAAAACAAATGGCTGAACTATCTTGGGTCGGGAGACTGGCTGCTTATAAAATGTTAATTCTTCAGCAGATCCTGTATATTTTTAGGACTCTACATATCCCCCCCACAACAGCATCATATGAGAACCCTGAACTCCCAACTGAAAAAATTTGTATGGCAGGGAAAAAGAGCGTGATGCTCACATGCCCGCCTAATTAAACACAGAGCGGTGGGGGGCATGGGCATGATAGACCTAAATGACTATTACATGGCAGTCCATTTAGACCATCTAAAACATTGGTTCAACCCCCAAGCTGAACCAATATTGCTAGATATCGAAAAAAGCCTTAATAAAAACTCTAGCCCATGCTCCCTACTGTATGCTGACTCTTGGAAGCAACATAACATCTTCAATATGCCTTTAACATCTAAAGCTTCTCTGACTGCATGGAGAGTTCTGATGGACTTACCAGTTAAACCCTCCCACTCCATTAGAATAAAATTGCCACTTACCACACTAGAACATTTGATCCCAGATATCAATATGCAGAACTGGAGTAAGTATAACATTCATTGGATTGATGACCTTATCCTAGGAGGCAAACCTAAACTACCAAACACTATCAGGGATGAGTATAAACTCCCTCACAACTCATTCTACACCTTATACCGTATTTACCACTATTTAATTAATTTTCCTCCACCCAATATATGCGCACATACTAAGATTTGGCAATACTACTTCGACTCTTCAAACTCCTCCAAAGGGACCTCACTCGTATATAACCTTCTACAAGACAAAAAGACATTCACCAAAACTAAGCCTATGACCAAATGGGAGGCGGATCTAGGAACTTCTTTCTCTGATTCCCAGTGGATCCATGCAATCCGTTATAGCCAAATTACAACACACTGCACTAACCACTGGGAACTAGCACTTAAAGTAACACTCAGGTGGTATCTCACCCCTAGCAGATTAGCCAAAATGTATAAATCATGCTCACCCCTGTGCTGGCGTGGATGTGGTGACCCGGGTAACATAATGCACATACTATGGTCCTGCCATAGCATTCGCAGCTTCTGGAGGAAAATATTTCAAATAATTTCAGAAATAACAGGCATACTAACCTCTGCATGCCCAGCATTAGCTATACTCAACCTAGGCATTGAGAAATTTCCAGTCCAGTACCGAGGTATTGTAGCCAACATTCTACTATCTGCCAAATTAACAATTACCAGACACTGGAAACTAACCCAGGCCCCAAATCCTTCAGAGGCTATCAATGCTACACACACACACTTTCTACATGAAAAAGCTATAGCACTACAACAAAAAAACCTTCCGTGCCTTCGAAAATATGTGTAAACCATGGGAAACATGGTATCACATTTAAAATACAAGTAATAATAAATATAAGCTTTACGGTTACATCTTCCTTCTCATATGCCTTGTTATATCCGCGATCTCTATATTAAGAAGCACCTAGTGATGATGATACACTAAGCATTGACCCACATATGCTAAGTGTTAGGTTAGTACTGACTCAAACTGTATTGGAAACATCTATGTTTGTTTGATTGTTTATTTATCCTATGTTTCCTTCGCCTTTGTTAACTTACTATATTGGACAAGTCCACTGACTAAACAATGTGGCGGCTGCGTCCACTAGTTTATCTTTATCAATACTTAATTTTCAAACTCAATAAAAAGATTGAATCAAATTTTATCCTTTAAAGTAAATGAAAGGTGAAAACCGAGTGGGGAAAGAACACAAGGCACACATTCCTTACCAGTCTCCTGTAATTGCCTTTCAGGGGGAGGCTGCATTGACTGCACAGCAACAGCAGCATTCTGAGACAAGGACCTGTCAACTGAAAGCTGCTGACCAGACCCCTGCTGCTGCACTGCCACTCTCCCCAACACCAGACCTACTGTCAGATTGAGAATGAAAAATCTGAATTAATTGTTCTAATGAAGAGGACAGAGAAGAGAGCTTACTCAGTGCATCAGACTCACCATTATTTGACACCATGTTAGCTTGTGTTGCTGGAATTTGTACAGGAGACACATGCCGCACAGGAATTGGCTGCCGGCTTGCTCTGCTCCTGCTGTTAATCCTCCCTGCTCTGGTCCCCGGGCTGCTGCTACATCAGAAGCCCACAATCACAGCTGAAAACCCAACATTCCTTGTTGCCACAGAGACACTCCTCTGCCTGATGCTGAAGTGAACTGGCTCTGCCCGCTTCTGCCCCTTCAGGGGCCTATTCTCTTGTGTGCTGTCCTCCTGGCACCGAGACCTGCCTCCCTCTGATCTCTGATGCTCACTGGAATAGCAGACGGGGTACGGCTGAAGCTTATCTGCTGTTGATGCTGCCTCTTGCTCGTCCACCGAACTTCCTCTTCCTCTCGCTGGGCAGTGATTTCTTGCCTCATGACCTCCAAAACTTCTTCTTTAGGTTCTTACGCCACTTCCATTTGTCCCGGATGAAGATGCACCTCAGCTCCAGCAGCTGCCTTACCGATGTCTACCAGTTGTAGTATTGCAGAGCCGGCGACATTTTGCCTGAAGCTCTTCATGACAACTCCTCACTGGTGACTGGCATAAATTCATGTCGGGGGGCCCTATAAATAACCTCCCAATAAACCTTCCATAAGGTTCTAAGGTCACCTGACCTTAACTGGCCAATCCCTAACTGACCTCTTAACCTTCTAGAAGCTTCCCCTGACATGTGACCTTAATTGACCTATTGGAATAAGACCCATTCAAACCTATCACTATTATAACTTCTAGCCGATGCTGTGGCCCCATGAGGCAAAGGGGGGCCTAAATAGGCTAACCCCCTTTTACCCTTCATTCTTATCACTCCTAGTGAGTTTACTATTGGGGACAACTCGCAAACATTCTCTGACGTACCAACCATTATGCACGGCCGTAAACAATGATTTTAATCATTATTGTTATGTGTACATTGTGCTTTTCTGTTTCCTCCTTCTTTTAATAATTTGGTAACAATAAAATGTGAATTTTTTATTGAACCTTTGTCAAATTATTGGGTACCGAGATAGTCCACTGATAAAAGTCACAAGACTGCTGATGAGAAGCTGTTTATATTTATTAAAATAATTGCATTTTCATGTTCTGTGTGCTGTGAGAGACCAGATATAATGAATGGAGGATCCTGGGTTTAGTAACACTTTAAGTGAGCCAAACTTTACTTCATTTGCATATCCCTATCGGTGACTACAGAACCTTCTTCTTGATGTTATGGAGACAAGGCGAGGATGAGGTGTTCTGTCGTCCCAACATGCTTCTTTTCTTAAGGCAAGAACACTGCTGATAAGCTGCAATATTTTACATTTTGCTCTTGGAAGTAAGATACACTTTCATGCCTGGGTCTTTGAGCATGATAATATATATTCATTATGTGATGTCTTTACTTGTTCCTAGAAAGACACCAGTCTCAGATGTATAAAACTACCATATTCTTAATATGTAGTAAATAAAGCTTACATTTTGATATGCTTACAGTATGAAGTGTTCACGTTCTTTTTGAAAATTTGATTTCCATTTGACACACTATGAAAATGTGGGACACACAATGCAAGATGTAGTTATAGGATTATCAATTCAGTCACAAGAGCAGTTTTTACCAATGTTTGTTGGCAGAAGTGCAATGTATAAACAAGCCTAGAGGATAAGAGGTTCAATGCAAAGCTACTATCTGCTATCTGCTACTACCTTCTTATATATAACCTTCTTATATAAGTGTAGGACATTATGCCTGGAATGGGATTACCTTAAGAGAAGTCATTGAATAAATAGGTTAGGTGAGGTACCAAGATTTGCAAGAAGGTTTTATTATAGATGAGGGCTTGGACTGTGTTAAATGGCAGTTGTTATTTTACATATATGATATTTTCTCTGAACTGATCAGGCTTTTTAGCCACTATTAGGTAGTCCTGATAGTGGTTCTCTGGGGGAGGGGGGTCTCCTTGTGAATTGTAAATCATTTTTTGTAAGACTCTGTGTTTTTTATGGATTAGGAGGAGTCATGCAGTTGTTATGGGTAACCATAAATAGTGCAAGGTAAATTGCAGCCAGTCGGAAGCAAGGTACCTGGTGCAGGTGACAGGTCCTCCAGTAACAATGTGGTCTGTTTCCCAAAGCGACTGAGACCAAATCCACAGTATGAAGACCTCATGTGCCTGGGATGGTACTAAGAAGGAGTTAAAGAGTTCACGTATGGGGTTCACGCTGGGTGCACGGCAGGACCACATTCTGTCACTAGGAGTGAGGTGACAGAGGTAATCCAGACTGGTGGAGAGGGCATAGGCTCTGTGATGTCCCCCTAAATGGAACAAATATCAAGCTAAAGTGTGTAGTTACATGGGACAGCACTTCTACAGAAGAGACTCTGTGTAATTAATTATTGACACTGTGTGAAGCTCATCTCTAAGCCCGGAAACCACCATAATGTTTGATTCTCTTATGACCGCAGTCCCCGCTAGACATGTGCACTGCTAAAAAAGTGTTAGTTTTCATCTCATTTCTTTTTTTTTCATTTTTCAGGTAATTCGTTATGATTGAAATTATTATTATTATTATTTTATTATACAGTATTTATATAGTGCCGACAGTTTGCGCAGCGCTTTACAATATTAGGGCAGACAATACAATACAATACAAATCAATACAGGAGGAATCAGAGGGCCCTGCTCGGTAGAGCTTACAATCTGGGAGGGAGGGTTAAATGATACAAGAGGGCAATAACTGTGAGGGATGGGATGATTGAGAATAAAAAGTGCAGTTGTTAGGTGGCAGCAGGATAGGCTTCCCTGAAGAGAAAAGTTTTCAGGGATTGCCTAAAGGTGGAAAGATTTGGGGATAGTCTGACAGATTGGGCTAGGGAATTTCAGAGGATGGGAGCGGCTCGGGAGAAGTCTTGGAGGCGAGTATGAGAGGAGGTGATGAGGGAGCTAGAGAGCAGGAGGTCTTGAGAGGAGAGAAGAGGACGATTAGGTTGGTATTTTGAGACTAGGCTGGTGATGTAGCTGGGAGCGGAGTTGTGGATGGCTTTGTAGCTCATTGTTAGTATTTTGAACTTAATTTGTTGGGCGAGTGGCAGCCAATGGAGGGATTGGCAGAGGGGGTGGCAGACGCTGAATGGTTTGTAAGGTGGATGAGTCTGGCAGCGGCATTCATGATGGACTGAAGGGGGTATAGTCTATTTAAAGGTAGGCCAGTGAGGAGGGAGTTGCAGTAGTCGAGGAGAGAGATGACCAGGGAGTGAATCAGGAGCTTTGTGGTTTCATTGGTTAGGAAAGAACGTATTTTAGAGATGTTGCGGAGATTGAGGCGACAAGCCTTAGAAAGTGATTGGATGTGGGGCCAAAACGAGAGTTCTGAATCCAGGATAACACCAAGCACCCTAACATCTGGGGATGGGTAGATGGTTGTGCCATTGCTCTTGACAGAGAAGTCAGGGGAAATGGCATTTGGGGGAGGAAATATTATGAGTTCAGTTTTGGACAAGTTGAGTTTGAGGAAGTGGTGTGACATCCAGGCAGATACGTCTCTTAATAAGTTAGTGATGCGTGAGGAGACTGATGGAGTGAGTTGGGGGGTGGAGAGGTAGATTTGGGTATCGTCAGCGTAGAAATGATATTGAAAGCCGTGGGAGGCTATCAGCCAGCCCAGGGAAGAGGTGAATATTGAAAAGAGAGGTCCAAGAACGGAACCTTGAGGGACCCCGACAGAGAAAGGAAGAGGAGAGGAGGAGGTAGAATTGTACGTGACACTCAGAGTGCGATGAGATAGGTAGGATGAGAGCCACTGAAGAGCACAGTCACAGAGACCAAGGGAGTAAAGTTTTTTGAGGAGGAGGGGGTGGTCGACAGTATCAAAGGCAGCCGAAAGGTCCAGGAGCAGGAGTACAGAATAGTGTCCATTGGTTTTAGCGGTTAGTAGGTCATTTCTGAGTTTAAGAAGGGCAGTTTCTGTGGAGTGTTGAGGACGGAATCCAGATTGGAGGGGGTCAAGAAGGTTATTCTTAACAAGGTGGTCACTCAGTTGGTTATAGACCAGGCGTTCGAGGAGTTTGGATGAAAATGGGAGCAAGGAGATAGGGCGTAGATTGTTAAGATCAGTAGGGTCCAGGGATGGCTTTTTGAGTATGGGGGTGACCAATGCATGTTTTAGGGCATTGGGGAAGATGCCAGAAGAGAGGGAGAGATTGAAGATGTGAGTTAGAGAGTGTAGGATAGAGTCAGAGGGCGAGCGTAGTATTTTAGAGGGAATAGGGACCAATGGACAGGTGGTTAGGTGGAAATTCGTTATTTTGAATAAATTCATAACTTTAACCACTTAAGGACTGGAAGGATTTCACACTGTAGGACCTGAGCACGTTTTGCGATTTGGCACTGAGTTGCTTTAACTGACAATTGCGCGGTCATGCGATGTTGTACCCAAACTAAATTGACGCCCTTTTTCCCCACAAAATCATGATCTGCGTTTATTGATTCGTTTGTGCAAAAGTTGCTGTGTTTACAAACCATGAGAATTAATTTATGGTGTTTTTACTATTTTTTTTTTTTACTAGTAATGGCGACGATTTGCGATTTTTATCGGGATTGTGATATTGCAGCGGACATGTTGGACATTTTTAACATTTTTTGGGACCAATGACATTTATACAGTTATCAGAAATTTAAATATCCACTGATTACTGTGTAAATGTCATTGGCAGTGAAGGGGTTTACCTGCAGGAGGAGATCTAGGAGTTAACTGCGTTCCCTAGGCGTGTTCTAACTGTGAGGGGGCTGGGCTCCCAGGGGCATAAGAGATCTAACTGATCCCAGTGACAGGGATCAGTAGATCTCTTACATGCCGCCTGACAGAGCGGGGAATCGCCATGTTTACATCGGTGGTTCCCAATTTTTCTTCTCTGCCAGGCAATCGCGGGTAGCCGGCGGACGTCGATTCCGCCGGACCCATGGCCATACTGCTGGAGAGTGCAGCGGGTACGAGTGAGCCCCCATTTATAGAGGGCGATTCGTGGGATTGTGCCATTCTGCAGCAGTAAATGTATGTGAGCCGGTCTGGAAACAGTTAAGAAAATTCAGAAATTTGAAAATTCGGTAATTCGAAAATTTGGAAATTCAGAAATTTGAAAATTCAGAAATTCAAAAATAACGAATTAACTAACTAAATAATAATAACTAACTATTAAACTATAGATATTGGAACTTCCTTTCAAATTTGGCTGTTAGTGAACGTAACGAATACAAATGTATCCAAAGTTAGGAATTATGCGAGATAACGAACGCTGCATCTAAACAAATGAAACAAAACAAATTAATAATAATAAATAATAATAAAACTTTTTAATTATTATTATTTATTATTATTAATGTGTTATGTTCCATTTGTTTAGATGCGGCTTTAAATTTGAATTTTGTTACGTTCACTAGCAGCCAAATTTGAAAGGAAATTCTAATAATTATAAATTAAGAGTTAGTAATAGCTATTATTAGTTAGTTATTATTGCATATTTTTGAATTTTCTGGTTTTTGAAGTTTCAGATTTTTGTTCTTTTTTTTGGATTTTCGTTCTTTTGAATCTGTAGATTTTCATTCTTATTTTCAGATTTTCAAATTTCCTAATTTCCGATTTTCTGAATTCTCGGATTTTCAAAATTTCTGAATTTGCAAATTTTGGAAAAATTTGTTAAACGGGTTTTTCGTTAAATCAAATATTTGGTATGAAACAAAATGCCTAGTCCCTGCCTTGTCCCATGCATTGATGAGCAAGCTCCATGTGAAAGCTACCTCCACATGCAGGGTGAGTGATCCCACCCACATGTATACATTAAGACATTCTACAAAGGTTTAATTCTGTTCAACTGTGGAGTATATTGAGGGTGCATGATCATGGGTGGGTTTATAGGTCATTCTCTATGGTATTCTGAGTTTAGTGTCACAAAGTTTGGTGTCCTGTCACATTGGCTACACTGAGCAATATAGGATTACGCCTTGTAATATACTGACTCACTTTAAAGTGCTCAGCATTACCTAATTCCAAACACTTTTGTATCATTTGTTATACTCATCTATCTGACGTACGCATGGTCTCCAGTGCGGCTAAATCCGCCATTGTGTCAATTCAGATTTTGTTTTTACTATGTCCCCCTGGCTCCCATGTTCGCCATGGGGGGATAGCCTTAACAGGCTGGCTCCCGGCCTGCAGGCCTACTCTCCTGAAGAAGCGGTCACCCACAAAACCGGTTGAGTTCTGTAGGAATCTGCAGGGATCTCAATTAGGTCTCTGATTTTATCAGAGCACCACAAGCTAAGCCTCAACCATTGAGGAGTCAAAATTTGTTTGTCCTATTTAACTGCAATTGTTGAGATTAAAGAACTGTATGTATTTAGACTATGTAATTAATAAATGTTTAAATTTTTATGGAAAACTTGTGTGAATCCTTGGGTGTCGGAATAGTCCATGCTTCAGTCCTCTTGGTAGACTGTTACTGGGACAGTCCTAACTACTTCACATTCATATTAATTATTTGGATGATGGCACCCCCTATTTCTATCTATTACCCATAGTGGCTCAATTTTCTGTCTACAGTCAATGAAATGGGTAGTGCATTATTATTAGCATGTTAGTTTGATATATGTAATAAAATAACTTAAACTTATCAGCTGTATATTTTTTCTGATCTTTTCAACACCTTTGGTTTTGTTCATATAACCAGGGCCAAAGATATATCAGTTGATAAAACATTCAGGTAGACTGACTACATTTTTAGTCTGACTATGTTGTCAAGATTGTTTATTACTCATAGCCTGCCAGAAACAGCTTTCCTACTGCACTGGGACTAATATTAAGCCACAAATGGTCATTTCACAGATAAAACGTGTATATAAATAATCCAAGCAAAGCACTGCAGTGCAGTGTATTGTCAGTTCACTTTTTGTTCAGAACTCCTGCACTCACTTTAATTTATGTTTTTCTAAAAAGCAGAAGAAAAGAAAACATTGCTCATGTTTTGTTGATATCATATTATTTATGGATCCAGCATATATAATAACCCTAGCAATGGGAAAAAAATACAAATTCAGAATATTCTATTTATCCATGGACTTGGTATTGCCTACTCTAAAAAAAAAGAAGTGATGTCTGTTTTTGAGGATACATGGTTTCTGTGATTTAGAATAAAGATATAATATAGCAGATTTGATATTTTATTGAAAATGCGTGGTTTAACACAGACATATGTCTCTAGGTGCATACTACCATAAATATTTGTACCAATAAGTGCACCATCCAGCACCTCCCAGCTACAGAATCTGTCAGCCTTCCATAAAGTTTAACAAGCTGTCAAGAGTGAGACTGGACAGTGTACCTCAGGCCTAAATACCCAATATGCATGGGGCCTTATCCTATCGAATACCACTTCTGGTAAATATCGTAGTCATTAAAACAAATATACAAGAGAAAATACTACTCAAATGCTGCTGCATGCTACTCCCACAGGCTTAAATTACTGCTACCAGATTCTGGTCCTCTGACAGAGCACGTCTGACTTGATTACAAATCTCAAAGTGTTGAAATTGGACCATATAATGTTATGTTAGCAACAGTATTTACAATGCAAAGACTGGTTTCAGCTCATTCAGATCAATCTTATCTCATAATCTACACCCTTCACATGGATAAGCCCTATCAGGGTGAAAGTGTAAGAGGGGTGTGTCCTATAGGAGGAGATTGAGCTGAAGCCATTCTTTGGACTAACATCAACAATGTATGGCCCCATTACAACAATTAGAGATTTATTAAAACAACTAGTCAATGTTTTATGAGCTATCACTACTTGTGCTTTTTGCCAATCTATGGTAGCACCTCTAAACAGTTTATACATTGGGTTTCAGTCAGCCTCTCACAGCTTATAAACACCTGCTCTGTGTTTATGTTAGGCAAGGTGCCAAGATTCTGCTGCAATAAGATTTCATTGCCTCTGTTGTGAACTTTGACAATTTTCTCCAAAATGTCTAGAACTACAGAGGTGAACAGGGATTGTTCAGAATATGTAAATACATTTGTATTCCAGTATTGCATATAGTCCAGAGACAGGTTCACTTTAAAATGTATCTAAAACCAAGAACATAAATGCAACATATTGCTGCTTACTACTGTAGTTCCTATATGTGGTGGTTTGATTGACAAATGTTTTTTTTTCACTTTTTTCCCCTTATTTTCACCTAATGATCCTATCAGTCTCATATTTCCTGTCTTAGGGTGGCAACGCAAACATATAGTACTGTATCAATGAGAGAGAAGCATTGTCACTCTTGGATAAGGCAAAAGGACACCTCCCACTTCTATTTTTCCTGAAATAGATGCAAGTGTTTTGTAGTGAACAGAGAGAAAGCGGGAACATTTATAACGCATAAACTCCAGCTTCCGAGGTGGAAGGAGCTATCCTTGCTCTTCTCCTGGCTGTAGAGGGAACGCTGACACATTTTGGCTGCCACTCCTCACACCACCATTTACTATTTTTTCTATTTTTTCATTTTATATTTTTTTCCTCTCTTTTTCTCAACTTCCTCCTTTTCTGAATATAGGAGTGATTTATCAGGTTTTTAGATTCCCTGGATTGATTTATCTGATCTCTTGGTTCTCTGGGATTATTAGTCTATAAGTGACTGTCTCCTGTCACACATCCTGCCCTAGCTTGCTGCTGACGGACCTCTGAATTTTCCCAGATCTTTTTCATCACCCTGCACTGGAAAACTGCTTCACAACCTGAACCAGCTTGATCTCTTTGATTGCTCTGCACTGGGCCGTTGCTTAAAACCCTGCCTCTTGCTGCTGACCCACCTCTGAACCTTCCTTGGATTACTGGACATATTTCCTTGCACTGCACTGTAAAAAACTTGACATTTTCTCCACCACTTTACCAGGATCTCTCAGTCATGCTGCTCAGGTATACTGCACTGCAACTCCAGCAACTAAAACAAAATTATTTCTTGTCCAAAGGCACATATGATCTCTCTCAGAATATTTCCTTCAAGTACCAGTGCTGTCTCAATCCCTGCTTATCAGCGTAATGCTGAAAGACCACCCCGCACTGGTGCAGACCTCAAAAGCCCACTTTCACTATCATGCCCTGACCCCACTTTGACTCCCTTTGACCCTCCAAAGAAGGCCAGATCAGCGCTCCTGAACACATGTTCTGCTAACAAGGTACTACTTATTTTGGACTTTATTGTAAGTAATAAGTTAGACTTTCTATGCTTAACTGAAACCTGGCACAAACAAAATTATGCCATCTTTTCAACCAACTCACCACTCCAGGGTGTGGTTTGTTTGACCTCCCACGTCTATTGGGTAAAGGTGGAGGTATAATTGTTATTTACAGCCTGCTGTACACTTTATCCCCTGTAAATGTCCCCTCTTTCTCCTCGTTTGAATGTCTTGCTCTCAAAGCCTGTGTTCCTCACTCATCTGTTATTGCTACAGTTTATCGTCCACCAAAGCCTTGTAGAGATTTTTTAGGTGACTTTGCGGATCTGCTGTCATTTTTATGCCTCGGTTTTAAAAGTATTGTTATACTTGGGGATTTTAATATGCACATCAATTCAGAGTCTTCAAGTTTAGCTAAAGACGTTCTGTCTCTTCTTGAATGCTTTGATCTAACTCAATTAGTCTGCACCCCATGCATATCAAAGGACACACCCTAGACTTTATAACTGCTCTCCCCGTGACCCAGGTTTGTCTAACCATCTGGCTATTCTTTTCAATCCGGAATTAACAATTTCTAACACCTCCATGTCGCAACATGTAAATGATCACAACTGGACTACTAATGACCAGCCCAAATTAGCTAATTCTGTTATTTCCTCCCTATCCTGCATCTCCCCTTTTGACACCCTTGTTGACAAAATAAAAGCCCTTAATTAAGCTCTTTCATCTTCCCTTGATAACTATGACCCATTAAAAACTCAAACCGTCTCATTCTCCCATCCAGCTCCATGGTATAATTCTCACCTTTGCTCTATGAAATCAGTCTCAAGGAGACTGGAGAGAAATTGGTGCAGAACCGGCTTGACTGTCCATTATCATGCATGGAAAAACTATTTGTGTGTCTATAAGGGTAAACTTGAGACTGCTAGATCAGACTTTTTCTCCCATGCTATAGAAAAAAGACAACTTTTCTGCACAATCAGCAGATTATTAAAACATCACAGGCCCTCCGCACTACCTGCTTCAACACAGCACTGTAACACATTCCTAAATAATTTCTCCTCAAAAATTGACAAAATAAGACACCAAATTCTTACCACACCACATGTTTTATCCACATCACTTCCTGACCCACCTAGCTTCACTGGCTCCTCTCTCTCCAACTTCTCTGTACTCGACTCTTCATCCCTAATTAAATTGGTCTCAAATATGAAATCCCCCACCTGCATACTTGACCCAATTACCACCCACTTATTTAAATCTTATTTTAGTTCTCTATGCTCCAATATCCTCAATATGATAAATGACTCCCTGGTCAAAATGACTACTGGTTTTGTACCAACAATCCTCAAAACTACTGCTATCACCCTGGTACCAAAAAAAACAACATGGCCCTGGACAATTTAAACAATTTTCGCTCAATATCTAATTTACCCTTCCTTGCCAAGATCCTTGAGCGGGCTGTGACATCTCAGTTACATAATCACCTGACTTTAAATACCCTTTCAAAAAAATTTATTAAGTTTAACAAGAGATACATTGAGTAGAAGATTGGTGATTTTCAGACAATGAAAAATATGGCCAATGGGGCCTAAACCACATAAAATACCGTGAGATACTACAGAGCTTAGCATACAAACAATAAGCAATGACATCAGGGGTGATGAGAAACCTAGAATGTCATGCAGAGTGAAAGTGGGATTGCGTATACTTTTCCTGCATCTGTGGGATGTGGGCCTAGGGGGACCAGGTCCCACGAAAACCATAGTCCAAGTTCAGGAGACAGGCCAGGTCCTCAGCCAGAGAAGCCCCTGACCACCCCAATGGGCACTCACTGTGGCCTAGGATGTTTCCCCAGCCAAGTCCCCAGGCCCGCTCCCCTGTCAGATCGCCAAACCATCCACGCCTCGAGCGGCCTCAGACCGTAAAAGCCACCTGTCGTCATCAGATGCAGGGAAAACAACTCAGTGAGTTTTGTAAGGACCAATCTCACCCTTCTGCTATAGTTATCAACCCTTGACTAAAGGGGGTCCTTTAAGATACTGGAAAACATTGTTAAGCCTTATAGATGTCTCAGTGGATCACACCCTAGAAGACATGAATCCGCATGGCCGCTTGGCTATCAATGGAAGAAGGAAGCAGCAGAGAAAAATCAGGAGGGGAAAGAGGAATGGGGAGAGCATAGAAGAAAATAGGAGGGACAAGAGGAAGAGAGGAGGGAAGCATATGACTTTCCTGAAGGACTGGTTACTTGTTTAGGTGTCCAGGGTACAAGGGTACATTAACGTATCTAGCCCAAGGTTCCCAGATTGCTTCAAATCGACCGACCTCATCCCTTAGTTTTGCCACGATCTGTTCCTGTGACATAATCCAGGAAATGTTCCTGTTAGTTGCGCTAATAGAAACTGATCGTGTTTTCCACGCTCTTGCTAATGTAATCTTTTCCCCCAGAAACATAAACAGAATTAAGGAGAGAGTATGTCTTTTCTGGATTTTGAAATTCAGCAGGGCGTATTTAGGATCCTGATTAATGGGAGCACCCGTTACTTTACGAATTAAGTTATGGACTGATTTCCAGAAAGATCTAATAAGTGGGCAAGTCCACCAGATATGGAACATAGTGCCTAAATGGTTACATCCTCTGAAGCAGAGGGGTGAGGCATAATCTGGCAGGCACGTAGTACCATTTGGTAATCACTTTATTGTTGGCTTTGATGAGAGAGATGTTCATGATGCTTTTGTAGGAGCATTGGAACGTTTGATACCATAGTTCGGGGCCTGAGAGAGAGTCAATTTTAGTCTCCCAAGCTCTTGCATATGGTGGGGAATTGGTCCTTTCCACCAGGGAGGCATAGATTGTCGAGATCCCTCCCCTCCGATCCAGAATGCCAGAGCACCATGTCTCATAATTAGTAGGAATTGGGGGTTCAGGTTTATTGGGCCATATAGTGTGTAGATAGTGTGCTATTTGTACATGTCTAAATCCCTCAGTGGCAGGCATTTTAAGTTTACTTCTACAGCGACTATAGGAAAGAGGACCCGTACTTGTGAAAAAATGAGTCCTTTGTTAAGCCACCATTTGAATGCTTGAATGTTCAAGCCCGGTGGAAACTCTGGAGAGTGAAAGAGGTGAGCTAATGGCTTTGTGCTTGAAACCAAGGAGGGAATTTTAGACAAGGAATCCCATAGTGCCAGGGAGTGGGAAAGTGTAGGCGCTAATACCGCAGGTCTTTGTTTGGGGTTTCTCCACATAAGATAGTCAATTGTGTAGAGTGGTACTGTCTCTCCATGGTGACCCAATCCGGCTTGGGACTCCTGGAATAAACTATAGAGAGTTGTGCTAGTTGGGCAGCTTGGTAGTACCACCAAAACATCGGAAGGCACAGGCCACCCTGGATCTTCCTACGAAACAGAATCTCCTTGGAGAGATGGTGGCCGCTGTTTCCCCACACAAACCTGGTAACTCTAGCTTGAAATTTGTTCAATGCCAATTTTTTTGATGGGGACTGGGAGGGAGCAGAATAGATATAAAAGGCGGGGAAGTAAAGTCATCTTTACAGCTTTGATTCTGCCCAGCTAGTATAGACCATGCTTCGACCAAAATTTCAGGTCCTCCTCCAATTTTTTAAACATAGGGGGGTAGTTGTCAAGGAACAGGTTGAAAATACCGTGTGTTAATTTAATTCCCAAGTATGGGATAGTAGTTTCCGACCAAGAGACCGGGAAAGATTGTTTAAATTGTTCTACCAAACTATGGGGAGCCAATATATTCAGAGCAACTGACTTCACCATATTAACCTTAAGGCCTGTGATGTGCCCAAACTCTTGTAACAGCCAAAATACATTTGGCGTGGAGATAAGCGGGGATGTGACAAAGAGTAACATGTTATCGGCAAAGAGCGCACACTTATGCTCCCCCGTGCCACACATCACCCCCCTGATATCCAAATGTACTCAATGGCAATCGTGAATATCAAGGGGAGAGAGGACAACATTATCTGGTTCCCTTTCTGATGCTAAAAGGTTGTGAGTAATGCCCCAGGAGACGTATCTGAGCTGTAGGGTTAGAGTATAAGGCCCATATTATTCCTAGAAATTTCCCCCCGAAAACCCCATGTCTCAAGGATTGCTGTAAGATAGGGCCAGGCGACCAAGTTAAAGGCCTTTTGTAGGTCCAGTGACAGAAGGAAGCCCTCTTAGGGGTTACCCCTGTCCCAACGTGAGTTCAATGGTGAGATTACATTGATCGACTTTCTAATTTGGTTGGGGCCCTGTCTCCCCGGGATGAAGCCCACCTGATCTTTGTGAATGTACTTGCCTATGAAATTAGAGAGTCTCGAGGACAGAATTTTCGTCATGATTTTGAGATCATTATTAATAAGTGAGATAGACCGATAGTTACCTACATCACTTGCGTCTTTCCCCGTTTCTGGAATGACGGATATGAAAGCTGAGTTTAGATCATCCTGTAGGTTAGCTCCCTCCCAGAGAGAGTTGAAGAATCTAGCCATGTGTGGAGCAAGGAGATGACCGAATTTCTTATAATAGCCTACTGGAAACCCATCTGGGCCCGGGGTCGAGGCTGATTTTAAAGTCTTTATAGTCTCTAAAATTTCTTGAGCAGAGAAGGGTTTCTCCATTAAATTGTGGCGGTTCTTTTTTAATGTAGGTAGGAGGATGTCTTTTAGAAAGGAGTCCATTTTGCGAAGGTCGGTGGGTGGCTTGTCATTATACAGCTTGGTATAGAAATCTTGGAAAGCTTCCATGATTTTAAGGGGATTGTGAGTGAGTTCATCTGCCTTAGTCCTGATATTGGAGAGCAACAGGGTACGAGGTTTGGGACTGAGTGTTGCGGCCAATTTGGCACAGATTTTGTCTTTTTGCATGTAGAAGCAAGCCCCAGACCACCTCAAATACCTCTCAGCTGAAGTAGTCAGGGCCAGGTTCAATTTTGTTCTAGCGATGTCTACTAGGGATAAGCAGCCAGGAGAAGGGTTGTTCTTGTATTGGTTACTAATTAAAAGGAACTCAGCTGACAACTTCCTTATATGAGCATTTTGTTCGCGTTTTAACTGTGAGGCCGTCTGGATCAGTTTACCTCTCAGAAGCGCCTTGTGGGCAGCCCAGAGGGTACCTGGTGAAACTGTTTGGTTGTCTCCTGTGGTTTTTACTTTTTTCACACTTTTTTGGTGAATGGGTAGGGGTATGATGTACCCGATAGATATTCACATAGGGGGGCAGGATCTTTGGACCCCCTTGTTAAAGGGAGCTACCAGATACTGATAAGCCCCCCACCTGCAGACCCTGACAACCACAGCCCAGGGTTGGCAGGAAGAGGCTCTTGTCCCCATCAACAAGGGGACAAGGTGCTTTGGGGTAGGGGGCGCAGAGCCCCCCTGCCCTAAAGCACCCATCCCCCATGTTGAGGGCATGTGGCCTGGTATGGTTCAGGAGGGGGCGCTCCCTCGCCCCCCATCCTGCCATCCTGCCCTGCCAGGTTGCATGCTCAAATAAGGGTCGGGTATATTTTTTGAGGGGACCCTACATCAATTTTTTTTTATTTTGGCGTGGAGCTTCCCTTAAAATTCATACCAGACCCGAAGGGCCTGGTATGAACTGGAGGGCACCACATGCCATTTTTTCATTGACTTTTTTTATCTAAATTGCCGGGAGCCGGCAATATATTACAGCCGCGAGCAAGTTTAAATTGCATTTTTCCTTTTGAAATGTAATTTTGCTGCGGCACTGTTCTATACATCACACAGATGTATAACTTTACAGGCAGACTAAGGGGACCCCCAGTCACAATATTTAAAGGAATATTTAATTTTTATTGTTTCACTTTAAGCATTATTAAAATCACTGCTCCTGAAAAAACGATTGTTTCAAAAACTTTATATTGATACATGTCCCCTAGGGCAGTACCCAGGTTCCCATATACTTTTTATGGCAATAACTTGCATATAAGACTTTAAAATTAGCACTTTTATTTTTCATGTTTGTGTCCCATAGACTGTAATAGGGTTCACAAGTTGGCAAGAACTTTTTGCCTTTTTGTGGTGTTTTGGTGTGAACCAAACCAGAGGGTGCTTGGCCCATCCCTAAATGCAAATAATAAATGTTTGGCCAGTGGGAAATAAGTCTAAAAGAACTATAATTAATCCTGGGTGGCTAAACTCTAATGTAAAAATGCATATAAAAGCAACAGAAAAGGCCTTTAAAAATACAGGGCTGAGGGGTCATTGTTAGCATTCCAACAATACAAAGATTGCAATAAGAAATGTAAGAGTGCAATCAGGGCAGCTAAAATAGACCACGAAAGGCATATAGTGGAGGAGAGTAAAAAAAAATAAATACAATTCTTTAAATATATAAACAGTAAGAAAGTGAGGCCAGAACATATTGGCCCCATAAAGGATTATGAAGGGAATTTGGTTACAAAAGACATAGAGAAGGCAAAGGTTTTAAATGCATTCTTCTCCTTAGTTTTCACAAAGGAAACGGGGGGATATAATAACCAAGACTGTAAAGTTACCCGTGACAACCACTTTAACCTACAGGTAAGCCTATAATAAGGCTTATAACCAAAATATTTGGTGGGAGTGGCGCTGCTCTCAGAAAACTCTTAGCAATGTTATCTAATAGGTCATTTGTGTAACAAAAACTAAAACAAAAATAAAGACAAAATTAATGGTGGGAGTGGCGCTGTTTTGAAGGAGACTCTTGATGAGGTGATCTAATGGGTCATCATAAGAGAGACAATAGTAGAGTCTCACTCCCTATACCCACTGTTGGACCGTGCGGATATGTACTTATTGCCCTCTGACAGGTTTTATATTCGTTATATATTCGTTAAATATAGTTACAATTATTTATATAGTGAAGACGGTGATGCGGAAAATCCTTCTTATAAATGACTAAATGTGTGTTGAAACAACAGGATAAAAGAATAAAAATAAATATAACTAGATAAAGGTAATCTAATAGATTACCCAGACAGTATTAATGTGACCAAAAAGAGGTGTATGTGGAAAGTAATCAAAGATTAATTTAACCAGTAAATAATTAAATCAAATATCAAAAAATTCAAATAAATACACATGTCTTAGATCAAAGTCATAAAGTGCTTCATGATGTGCAATCAACTGTGAATAGTGTAACAAAGTCTAAATGCACAAATGGTAGAAATATTCCACGTTTTTATATATATAATCAACAGTCCTCTGGAATTCCTCTAGGCAAAAGAGTATATATGGTGACTTCAGACACACTCCTGTGTATTCTGGTTCACTGCATGCTCCGTGCTCCCCAATTCCCAGAAAACTCACCAGACCGCGGTCCCCACTCAGGGGTGCTCACATGGATGTCACAACGGACAATGGTGGATTGGAGCCGTGGTCTTCCCCGTGGTATAAGCATGTAATGAGAATGAGCAGTATCTCATGTGATACATTTTAAAACAAGGTTCTTTATTAATAGTCTAAAACCAATGCACTCACATTTTAGTAGTACACATCAGGCACGATATACAGAATCCCTGGAAGTCCGCCGTGTTCCCTGCGTTCCCGCACGAACAGACGGTCGGCTCTGGTGTGTACGTTCCACGAACGAACAATCACCTCATCAAGAGTCTCCTTCAAAACAGTGCCACTCGCACAATTAATTTTGTCTTTGTTTTTGTTTTAGTTTTTGTTATACAAATGACCTTTTAAAACCAAGAGTTTTCTCAGAGCAGCGCCACTCCCACCAATAATTTTAAATCTCGACGACGGAGGTGACTTTTTTTGATGTGGATCCACATCGGAAAGTTATTTATATTGGTTTTAATAACCACCCTCACCGCGACGAGACTCTTTTGAGAACCAAAATTTTCCAGTAAACATATTGTTTTTGATTTTGTTTTTGTTTCTGTTTTAATTAACACGCTCACCGTGACAAAACTTCCTCTGAGAACTACTCCACTAACAAGCAAGCACCTTGCATGTGTGGTCTCGGCTGGCAGACAAGCACGCCCTTGCGTCCCTTGTGCCGCCTGAAGGTCCCTAAGACATATAGCACGGACTACACATGATGATTTTACACTCACGTAACCAAAATCTGATAATTATTTCT
>BLSH010287363.1:0-11495 GCA_018402905.1 Glandirana rugosa | reverse complement strand
GGGTAGGTTTTTATCTCCTTACGGTTAGAGAGGTCATCTTCCTCTGGGGGTAGTTTCTTATATCCGTCGGGGGAGGTTGGGGTGTTATCTTCCTATGAGGTTAGCTACTTATCTCCTGGGGGGTATCTTCCTCTCGGGGTAGGTCCTTATGTCTTTGGGGGAAGGAGGTCATCTTTCTCCGAGGGTATTTTTTTATGTCCTTAGGGAGAGGTTGGGAGTTTATCCTCCTCTGGTGATAATTTTTATATTATTGGTGGGGGGAAGGTGGTCCTCTTCTTCTGAGGGTGGGTCCTTATGTCTTTTCCTTATATTTCAGGGTTGGAGAGGGATTCCTGTATTTTTTTATGGGAGCCTCTTTCTACTGGAGGAAGGGGGTTTCTGTATTCCTGGATGGGGCTCTCCTTCTATGGGGGGTCCTCTATTCATCGATTGGAGTATCCTTCTATTGTGGGGTTGGAGGGGGCTGCCTATATTCTTTGATGGGGGTCTCCTTCTACTGGAGAGATTGGCATTCCTCTATTTTTGGATGGGAGTTTCCTTTTAATGGAGGGTGGAGATTTAATGTATACCTTGATGGGGGTCTCCTTCTACTGGAGAGAGGGGCATTCCTCTATCTCTGGATGGGAGTTTCCTTTTAATGGAGGGTGGGGATTTCCTGTATACCTTGATGGGGGTCTCCTTCTACTGGAGGGAAGGAAGAAGGTTTCCTTTTTTCTTGGATGGGGGCTCCTTTTCCTTGTGGGAGGGGGTGAAGTACCTTTGTTCCATGATAGGGGTCTCATCCTACTGGAGGGAGGAAGGGGGGTTCTTGTTATTCTAGATGGGGGTCTCCTCCTACAGGAGGGAAGGGGGTTCCTGTATTCCTAGATGAGGGTCTCCCTGTACTTGTATTTTTCCTGGATGGGAGTTAGGGGTCCCCTCTGATCTCTCTACTGAACTCCTTGGTAGTGGGAGATCTCTGAATATTTCCCCGGTACACCTGGAAGTGGATGTCTAAGCTTGGCGCTATACACACTGTTGTTAGCTCCGCACACTTCTTCACTCTCGGGGGGTGCAGTTTGTCATCTTTGCCCTGGGCACCTTGTCCCGGTGCTGTTTGAACCTATTTATCAGTGTTCTGGATATGCTTTTGCTTTGATGAGTCTTTATTATATATTCTAATCTGCTAACCCTTATATATTCATAGCAAACCCTTCTTATAAAATAAGTTAGTTCAGATTTATCCCAATACATTTTCAAGCCAACCAACTGAGTCAAAGTGATGCCTCCCTGCAATGCACATCCACAATGAGCAGCACATAGAAGTGGTTATCTATGAACATAACCAGTGTGTGTGTTCCCTAAAAACAGCAAAAAAATCCATATATAATACTAAGGGGGTTACAGCACAGTAACCATAACTTATAGCTTCATCAAAAAATAGCAACTTCAGGGATCCCTGTGCTTTGTAATTACAAATCTGCACCATGCAGCAGGAATGGAGAGAAGTGGTGATGAATCTTTAGTATCTCATGTTGTATATATGGAGATATTTAGGACAGAATCACTCAGATTTCTCTTTCCTCTCCATGGTGCAGGTTGGTCATTTAAAAGGACCGAGATCCCTCAAGTCGCCTCTTTTTTATTTTTGAAGCCATACATTTATACTCAGTGTGCTGTAACCCCCTTTGGTTTATAGATGGATTTTTTGGTGGGATTTGGGGAACACACCTGGTTATATACATAGCTAAGTATTTTTATCCCTCTTAAACTTACTGTATACAGTATATATATAGTATATTTATTTTATGTTGTATTTGTTTAATTGGAATTCCACTTTAACTAAATAGATTGACTGAATTCACAAATGTACATAAAATGAAAAACAGTGTGCATTACATAAATCAATAAGTCTATGTAAGTGTGCATTTGTCCTTCTGTGACAACGACCCCCTCCCCCCTTCATATCCCAGCCCAGTATATCTCATACACAGACACACAGATCACTGCCATACAAAGCCATTTATTTCTAGAGAGAGAAAAACAGAACAATGATTTAAATTGTCTAAAAAACATGTTACAGGAGAGGATCTGACATCTGATCAATATGAAGATTATTGATGAACCTCCAACTAATCAATGTCACATTCCTGTGATCAGATGAATGGAATTCCAGAATTTGTACAATGGATCAATTCCAGAGATCCAATGACTGAAATCCATTCATCCTACAAAACAGATTTACTGACCACCCTTCCCGGAATGTCCATATCACAGATTGTTCCCAGGAAAGAAGTCATTATTGATGGGATAGAAGAAGACCAACATCCTCTATACAAGTCACTCCTCCATTTCTAATAAACATCGCCTATTCCCCAATGGAAACATTTGTATCTTTACAAAGATCTGATCTCTGTGTATGGAGTGAGCGCAGTGTCCGGATGATGACACAGAGAAGGAAACATTGTCACATCATCAGAGACACTGCCACCCCACCTAGACATCTCCTTTCCTTTGTTATATAAAAGTCACATTGTGATAATGCATCATATTGGCAAACTGTTAGATTGTTAAGGACAATTTCTATACCTTTGAATGATATTTGTTAAATCAAGTCAATAAAGAGAAATGTGAAATGTATAATAAGGAATATAGAAATTAGAGGAAAATAAACCTTTTCTCAGTCCATATGTTATCCGGGGTTGGGTTCTCATCAGGTCCGGTTGGTAAAGATTTGACAGAATTACAAAACTTGATGAAGTGGAATTTATAGATAATTTAGTTCAATGGAGATCTTTTCAGTCTGGTCTCTTCATCAGACACGGTGTAATTAGGAAAATGTGTTTCATGGAACTCAGATGTAATAATTTCAGGTACTCTCAGCCTGTAGAGGACAATGATTCAGTCTCTGGAGGTCTTCATCAGATCAGAATTTTTGTTACGGGTGGTGGTCTTCATCAGATCAGAGTTGGCGTTCTCTGGAGGTCTTCATCAGATTAGAGTTGGTGTTATCTGGAGGTCTTCATCAGATTAGAGTTGGTGTTATCTGGAGGTCTTCATTAGATCAGGATTGGTGTGATGGGAATCTGGGCTCTCTGTAACAGGCAGGCCAGGTATCAAATCAGAAATCAGCAGGATAGAAGGAGATGCAGAGAACAGCACACGGCTTGGAATTTCATGGCAGGATGATGGAGAGAGGGACAGTCCACCACATCTCACTCGGCACTGGCCTCAGCATAAACCTCATAAGGTTGCACAGGCTTCAGGGATCTCACCCTATCATACCAGCCATGTAAACAATAATGTGTACTTTCATCTCCTGCCAGGGCGACCATCTGATCACCTTGGTAATACTCATCAGAATACAGGATCCAGGCCCCATGGACCCCCTTATGTGATGAAGCCATGTGAGGTCCATAAGGTTGAAGGGAATCTTCAGGTCTATCCAGGTTTATAGCTTTGCCTCGATAGTGGATGTGCTCATACAGTGTAATCTTGGGATTATACAGACCGCCCTTCACACGTCGCACAGAGCTGATTTTATTCTCAATTGCTGGGATTGAGGGGTAGTTGCCTTCTTTGAAGCATCTGAAGTTCCCTTTATAACCGACTTCACTGAAGAAAAACCATGGCTCTCCATTGACTTTGAGAGATCGGGCTTTCCTCAGGAATCCAATAAATGCCAGGTCAGGAATGTCTTGCTCTATAGACACAAATTGTCCCTTGAAATCAGGAAACTCGAACAGCTCAAGAGTGTTCATCTTCCAGTTCTTTGTGGAGGTCAAATGAAGGGAATAGAAATCTCTCTGCAGGTTTTCTGCTTGGAAGATGAGGAATTTATACAGAATCCTCCGTGCTGAAATCAGGTGGACTCATTTATGGGGAGGTTCATCATTTCTTTAGAATGCCTGTTGGCTCATTTCCCATATTTGTGTCCACTATTATGGTGTTATAAATCTATATATCAATCAGTCATTAAAACATTCTGAGTTTTTTTGTTTTATTTGCCTAAGTCGTAGTTCTGAGTCATTGCCAATAAAGGATTTATGATATTCGCTTTCTGCATCATACATTTTGAAATGTTTCCTAAGAAACTGTAAATTGTATTTTTTTATTGGTCACAATTTTTTAGTAAGTAAAAGTCTGACCTCTGGTTTTCAGGAATGCATCACTGTAATATGGATCATTAATATTGATCAATCACTTCATAAAACTATGACTAAAATTCTGATTTGAAGTGTGAATGCCGATTCAATTTTCAGGATTCAAATTTGGTAAATTTTGGTGGAATGTTCTGCACACTCACAATGTCCTGCACACATTTGCAGGTGACGGATTAAAGAGATTAAAGTGGTTCTAAAGGCTCAAGGTTTTTAATCTTCATGCATTCTATGCTTCAAGGTAGGGGTGGGCGAAGGGTTCGGCCCGAGCATGAGTTCGGGGCAAACATTTGCCTGTTCAGCCGTTCGCCCGGACACCCAAATTTGCAGGGTGTTCACCCCGATGAGCGCCCTGCAATGCACTGAGCTCTGCACATTGCATTCTGTGCTCTGATTGGGCTGTTGGGAAGAGGCCCTTCTCCCAATCAACATGAGGACAAGGTGCTTTGGGGTGGGGGGCGCAGAGCCACTCGCTACCCTAAAGTACCCACACACCCATATTGAGGGCATGTGGCCTGGTATGATTCAGGAGGGTGGGCGGTCGCTCACCCCCCCATTTCTTGACCTGCCAGGCTGTATGCTTGGATACGGGTCTGGTATGGACTGGCGGGACCCCACACCATTTTTCAGTCTTTTTAAATGTGATTTTTTTCTTTAGAAATGTCAGTTTTGCTGCAGCATGTTCTGTATATGCGACAAATGTTCCACTTTACAGGCACATTAAGGGGACCCCCCAGGCACGATATTTAAAGGAATTTTTAATTTCTATTGTTGCCTTTTAAACATCAATAAAATCACTGCTCCTGAAAAAATGATCACTTCTAACAACTTAAAGACCGCCCCCACATATATACTCTGGCAGGGCGGCTCTGTTGAGTGAAACAACGTTCCTGTATGTTGTTTCGTGCCATAGATACTGTGGGTGAGCACAAGCCCGATGCCCAGAGGAGGAGCCAATCCGCAAGTCCAGGAGACGTGAAGTCCGCTGGATGCGATGTCCTCCGGCCACCTGCACTCGCTATGTAGAGAGGCAGAATGGGGATCTGGTTATGTAAACAAGGCAGATCCCCGTTCTGACAGGGAAGCACACAGAGATCTTCTGTTCCTAGTAATCAGTAACACAGATCTCTGTGTTCTTCCTGTCAGTCCACCCCCCCCCCCACACAGTTAGAAAACACTTGCAGGGAACAAATTTAACCCTTTGATCATCTCTGATCCTAACCCCTTTCCTTGCCAGTGTCATTTATACAGTGACAGTGCATTTTTTTAGCACTGATCACTATATTGGTGTCACTGGTCCCCAAAAAGTGTCAGATTTGTCCACTGCAATGTTGCAGTCCCAGTCAATTTAAAAAATAAAAGTCCAGAAATGTATCCCAGAGTTTGTAGATGCGATAACTTTTGTGCAAACCAATAAAAATACGCTTATTGGGATTTCTTTACTAAAAATATGTAGAAGAATACATATCGGCCTAAACTGAGGAAGAAATTAGTTTTTTTACTTTTGTTTTTGGATATTTATTACAGCAGAAAGTAAAAAATATTGTTTTTTTTTCCAAAATTGTCGCTCTTTTTTTGTTTATAGAGCAAAAAATAAAAAACGCAGAGGGGATCAAATGGCACCAAAAGAAAGCTCTGTTTGTGGGAAAAAAAGGACAATTTTATTTGGGTGCAACGTCCCACGAACGCGCAATTGTCAGTTAAAGTAACGCAGTGCCGTATCTCATGGCCTGGTCAATAAGGGGGAAAATCTTCCAGGTTTAAGTGGTTAAAAAGGTTTTTTTATTGATTCAGTCCCCCAGGGCAGTACCCGGACCCCCATACCCCTTTTATGGCCAATTACTTGCATATAACCCTTCAAATTGGACATTTTACATTTTTCTTGTTCGGCTCCCATAGACTTCAATGGGGTTCGCAGTTTGGGTTAGAACATTTCCCTTGTTCCGGAGATCTGCTGGGAACCAAACAGGGGGGTGTTCAGCCCATCCCTGCATGAAGCTAAAAAAACCTTCTCTGTGCAGCAGCCCCCCAGCTCCCCATAATACTTACCTGAGCCCCATGGGGATTTAGCGATGTACACGAGAGTCTTGGTTCTCCAGGGACTCTTCCTCTCCCTCCACATTGGCTCCCGCAGCTGTCACTTCCCACCAGCGAGGAGAAAAAGGGGCGGAGTTGAGTCATGGCTCTGTGAATGAACACACAGTGCAGCGGCTTGGGAATGAGCCTGCATGGGTGCCCCCATAGAAAGCTGCTTGCTCTGGGGGCACTTGGCAGGAGGGAGTGGCCAGGAGAGGCGGCGGACGATCCAAAATGAGGCGGATCGGGGCTGCTCTGTGCAAAACCACTGCACAGAGCCGGTAAGTATGACATGTTTATTATTTAAAAGAAAAATGTTTTTACTATCACTTTAACCATCTCAAGTCTGAACACTTTCACCCCCTTCCATTCCAGGCCATATTTCTGCTTTCAGCGCTGTCACACATTGAATGAAAATGACTCAGTCGTGCAACATTGCACCCAAAGGAGACTTTTGTCTTTTTTATAGACAGACAGAGCTTTCTCTTGGTGGAATTTAACCACTTCCCTACCGCCGTATTCAGAATGACGGCCGGGAAGTGGTTGAGTTATCCTGACTGGGTGTCATATGACGTCTAGCAGGATAACATGCCGGCGCGTGCCCATGGCGCGTGCGTTGCAGCGATCGGTGGTGTGGGGGGTCACTCTGACCCCCCGCATTACCGATCTCGGTAAAACAATTTCATCGGAAGCGCTTTACCATGTGATCAGCTGTGACCAATCACGGCTGGTAACAGTTTAAACAGGAAGAGCCTTTTATCAGCTTTTCCTCTACTCGGGTCTGCAGACCTGAGAAGTAGAGAGCCGATTGGCTGCTCTCCTGACAGAGGGGGGTCTGTGTTGATGGTTTATCAGTGCAGCCCCCCCTCGGATCACCAGCCTAGACCATCAGGGAGCCTGCCCAGGGACCATCAGGGATGTGCCCACCCAGGACCACAAGGGAGCTGACCAGGGACCACCAGGGAGCTGATCAGGACCGCCAGGGAGACCACCCTAGACCACCAGGTAAGGGGCACAGTGCCCAATATGGATGCCACTCAGTGCCCCCTTCAGATGCCACCCTAGACCACCAGGGATATGGCCCCTATCTGTGCATCTGCCCACCAGTGTCCCTATCAGTGCATACCATTGCCATCTATCAGTGCCCACCATTGCCACCTACCAGTGCCACCTACCAGTGCGAATCAGTGCCACCTATCAGTGCCCAGTGCGACTTATGATTGCCAATCAGTGCCGCCTATGAGTGCCCATCAGTGCCGCTTATCAGTGTCCATCAGTGCCACCTATCAGTGCCCATCATTGCTGCTTATCAGTGCCTCACCATCAGTGCCTGTCAGTGCCACCTCATCAGTGACAATCAGTACTGCCTCATCAGTGCCCATCAGTGTAGCTTCATCAGTGCCCATCGGTGATGGAGAAAATGTACTTATTTACAAAGTTTTGTGACAGAAACAGAGAAAAACTTTTTTTTTTTTAATTTCGGTCTTTTTTTATTTGTAGCGCAAAAAATAAAACCTGCAGAGGTGATCAAATACCACCAAAACAAAGCTCTATTTGTGGGGAAAAAAATTAAAAAACTTGTTTGGGTACAACGTCGCTGTGTGGAAGTTATAGAGCCCACAAACTATGGTAGATACAGAATACTGCATGTGAAAATCCATCAATCCCCTTGTATCTCATTTCTTGGGATCCTAAAATGTCAGGAAAGTACAAATACCCCCAAATGACCCCTCTTTGGAAAGCGGACAGTCCAAGGTATTTAGTAAGAGGCACGGCGAGTTTTTTGAAGTCGTAATTTTTGTGTCACAGTTTTTTAAGAAAGGAAAACATTTATTTTTTGATAACAGAGTTATCATTTTACCAAGTGATGTCTCACACACAGCATAGGCATACATTCTGCTACTCCTCCCGAGTATGGCAATACCACATGTATGAGACTTTTTCACAGCCTAGCTGCATAGAGGGGCCCAAAATCCAAGGAACCATTTCAGGTGTTCTAAGGACCTAAATTACACGTATAATTTTTCAATTTTTGGAAACTGGAAGGGGATTTTTTGGACTTTAAATGAAATGTATGGGAATATATATACGCCTCTATCCCTATATCTATATGCAAAACATTGGGGTGTGGCATGACTAAAATATTCATAAATATGTAACGAGTATGTTTATTTATGGCATGGTATGGCACATTAAAGCTTGTACATGCATAGTAAATATCGATACCGTATTGTGATACATAAATACATAAAATTCCAGCATAGTAGATTGCATTATGAGGTATAAGCGATGGTCCTCCATATCATAAGGTCAATGAAATAACAAAGTACTGCAGTCTGGTCTTACTAAGAATTGTTGAACCATCTATAAATATATATATCCATCCAGATAAGCTCAATGCATTTAGTAGATTTGCTCCACTTCCTCAGCAGCGGATGCATCAATAATTTGGAAAAAGATATAAATAACCAATATGATCCAATATTAAATCCAAACATTAGGGAGAGAATATAGGGCTGATTTACTAAAACTGGAGAGTGCAAAATCTGGTGCAGCTCTGCATTATAGCCAATTGGCATCTAACTTCAGCTTGTTCAATTTAAGCTTTGACAACAAAACTGGATGCTGATTGGTCTCTATGTAGAGTTGCACCAGATTTTGCACTCTGCAGTCTTAGTAAATCAACCTCTATGAGTGGGAGGAAAAAACTGAACATCCCCAAAACACTGTCATATCGGCTAGCATGGAAACCATGAGATACTGCAAGCTGAGGGCTGCCTGGAATGTCTATCCCAGGAGCTGTGGAGATGGAGGACCATGGAAAACACATGTGGTCCCCAGAAAAGATAAAAGGAATGAAAGAAGAGTGAAGAGTTTCCAAGTGGGAGCTCCAAATTCTATATAATAAAGTAAAATGTATGTAGCTATAGCTGTATAGTGATATTACTATCAGAGGTGATATAGAACAAAAAGCAAGTGTGATTGTATTGTATGGAAACAACCATACATACCCCTGGGTGAAAAGCACCGGTGAAGACTAAGTGCTAAATAGATCTAAGAAAAAGAAACTCCCAAAGTGATCACCTTAACCTCTTGACGTCTGAAAGATGGCTACAGCTATGGACCTGAATTGCTGGGACGACGTCCATGGACGTCATCCTGTGCACGAGGCACCTGCATGCCCCTGCAAGGCGCGTGTGACACGCTCTGTGATCACCCAGTCTATGAGACTCAGCTGATCACAGATCGGTGTAAGGGGCAGTCCCGCCCCCTTACCACGTGATCAGCTGTCAGCCAATGACTGCTCATCACGTGATGCAAGCAAAAGATCAGCGATCAGCTTTTTTTTCGCTCACACCTACAGTGTGGGACATCGGTCAGTGCAGCCTTCCAGTACCTATGAGTGTCTCCTATTAGTGCCCACCAGTGCCACCTATCAATGCCCACCAGTGCCATCTATCAATGACCATCAGTGCTGCCAACCAGTGTCCATCTGTGCCTTATCATCAGTGCCACATACCAGTGCTGCTGATCAGTGTCACCTACCAGTGCCTACCAGTGCCCATCCATGTCACGAATCAGTGCCATCTATCAGTGCTTTTTATCAGTGCCACCCATCAGTGCCATTCAGTGCTGCCTGTCAGTGCAACCCATCATTGCCCATCAGTGCCACCCTCAAGTGCCACCCACCAGTGCCCACCATTGCCATCTTATTAATGCCCACCAGTGCCACCTATCAATGGACATCAGTGCTGCAAACCAGTGCCCATCTGTGCCGTATCATCAGTGCCACATACCAGTGCTGCTGATCAGTGTCACCTACCAGTGCCTACCAGTGCTCATCCATGTCACCCATCAGTGCCACCTATCAGTGCTTTTTATCAGTGCCACCCATCAGTGCCATTCAGTGCTGCCTGTCAGTGCAACCCATCAGTGCCCATCAGTGCCACCATCAAGTGCCACCCACCAGTGTCCACCATTGCCATCTTATTAATGCCCACCAGTGCCACCTATCAGTGGCCATCAGTGCTGTCTTATCATTGCCCATCAGTGCCAACTCTCAGTGCCCATAAGTGCCCCATTTCAGTGCCCAGTGCAGCCTATTTGTCCCCAATATTGCTTCCTCATCAGCGTACATCAATGAAGAAGAAAAATTACCTGTTTTCAAAATTTTATAACAAACTATAAAACTGTTTTGTTTGTTTTTTCAAAATGTTCTGTCTTTTTTCTTTTTTTAGCAGAAAAAAAAACCCAGCAGTGATTAAATACCACCAAAAGAAAGCTCTATTTATGTGAAAAAAAATATAAAAATGTAATTTGGATACAGTGAACCATGCCGGAGCAATTGTCATTCAAAATGCAACAGCGCTGAAAGCTGAAAATTGACTGCAGGAGGGGGGTTTCAGTGCCCGGTAAGCAAGGGGTTAATGGACTCATAATTGTGCAGAGAGCCATGCCCCAAAATCCCTGGTGCAGGGTGCAGAAGATGAGCTGCCAAGAGGGCTATCTAACCCAGAATGATGCTGGGTGCATATAAACCCCCATTAGATAGCCCTCTTGGCAGCGCCCTCAATCTGGAAAGGGCTGGTGGGGGTCGGACTCTTTGCCTTGGCACATGTGGCTTTCTCAGCGGCTCTGCATCGTTCTTATATGCGGCTGACTGAAAAGGAAGATGAGACGTTACCTATAGAAGCCTTCTGTTTTTTATGAACTATGGAGTCCAAGATCCGACCCACGGGATGGAAGTTGTGGAATATCGTGGTGACATTTCCTCAGTGACTGCTTCCCGGATCATTGCCCACTGCTTCCATCTCTATGTGTGGTCAACTCTTTGCCACTGGCAGTAGTCTTGTTACACAGTGGATGCTTTTAACCACTTCAGCCCCGGAGGATTTTCCCCCTTAATGACCAGGCCATTTTTTGCGATACGGCACTGCGTGGTTTTAACCACTTCAATACTGGGCACTTAAACCCCCTTCCTTCCCGGACCAATTTTCAGCTTTCAGCACTGTTGCAGTTTGAATGACAATTGTGCGGTCGTGCGACGTTGTACCCATATGAAATTTGTATCATTTTTTTTTCACAAAAATAGAGCTTTCTTTTGTTGGTATTTAATCACCCCTGGGTTTTTTATTTTTTGTGCTATAAATTAAAAAAAGACAAAAAAATTTCAAAAACAATGCATTTTCTGCTTTTCTGTTATAAAATTTTGCAAATAAGTATTTTTTCTTGATACATTTTGACCAAAAATGATACTGCTACATTTCTTTGGTAAAAATA
>BLSH010287346.1:511665-524328 GCA_018402905.1 Glandirana rugosa | reverse complement strand
TTTCTGATCGCCGCTATAAACAAGAGAAGAGCGACAATTTTGCAAAAAAAACCCAAATTTCTTACTTTTTGCTAGAATACAAATAAAAAAAAAATATAAAAAAACATTTTTTTTCCATCGGTTTTGGCCGATTTATATTCTTCCTCATATTTTTGTTAAAAAAAAATCGCAATCAGTGTTTATTGATTGGTTTGCGCAAAAGTTGCCACATTTACGGATGATAATTCATTTCAGGGGTTTTTATTTTTTTTTTTTTTTACTAGTAATGGCAGCGCTCTGCAATTTTTAGCGGTACTGCAATATTGTAGTGGATATGTCGGACCATTTTGACATTTTTTTGGGACCATTGGCGACGTGCGCATGCTCACAGCACTAGTTATCGCAGCGTTTTGCGATAACTAGCCACTCTGTCGCCGTCAGACTGCGGTCGGCAAGTGGTTAATGGCTGTGTGTTGAGCTATTTTGAGGGGACAGCAAATTTACACTGTTATACAAGCTGTACACTCACTACTTTACATTGTAGCAAAGTGTAATTTCCTCAGTGTTGTCACATGAAAATATATAATAAAAAATTTACAAAAATGTGAGGGGTGTACTCACTTTTGTGAGATACTGTATAATACAATTTTCAATATATATAATACATTTGTAATCATATAGAAACAACAGGTATTTGTGGGACTATCACGGTTGCCAAATATAGTAATAGAAACAATTAAATATAAAATATATAATGTTTTTTTTTACATATTAAAATCAGATCAGTAAGAGGTATACATGTGTCCATTTGACAATCTCGAGATTTCTTTACACAAGATGGTCGTAGAGTAGTGTATTATCCCGACATGTTTTGTCAAGATTGGCTTCTTAAGGGAATTTATGGACCACTACCACCATCAATAGACTATGTGAAAAACAAACAAAATCACACAAATGTTCTAATTAATCAAAAAATGTATCTACATGTTCATATACATACATAATAATGTACATAAAAATCAATTGCTTTGTCCAATTGATTGTAATAACACACTACTCTACGACCATCTTGTGTGAAGAAATCTTGAGATTGTCAAATGGACACATGTACTTTTACTGGTCTGATTTTAATATGTACAAATAAACTTTATACATTTTATATTTGATTGTTTCTATTACTATATTTGGGCACAGCGATAATCCCACAAACACCTGTTATTTCTATACGTTTTGTAAAGCGCTGCGCAATCTGTTGAAGCTATATAAATCCTGTATTATAATAATAATAATAATATATTACTTAGGGATGAGGTGCTGGATATAAAGTTGTCGTCTGACTATTACTTTGTATATAGTGTAATCAGTTAATCTTTAGTATCACACAAAAAATAGTAACAGTCACAATTAAAACACATTTTTGAATATTTAAGATGAATTCAAATTAGGTGTACAAAAAAATTACCATTTTTAAAAATATTATTTAAGCATATACTGCAGATGCACACAAGTATGGAAAAATGCAAGCTTTACAGTGTATAAGAACATAATAATAACAGTACATACCGTACATCTAATGTAAAAACAGATGTTATCAGCAAAGGGCCAAACAATAGTCCTGGTGGAAATGAGTACATATACCTGACTATATATAGTCATTAGCTACTTCTAGCCCAGGACAATTCTGACATTTCTCACATACATGTTAAAATCTACTTTTATTATAGAAAATTGCTTAGATGCCCAGAACATTATATATTTTCTGAAAGCAGACACCTTAAAATGGCAGTTGTTACCATGTTTTATATTGCATATTTGTGCAGCCAAAGACAAAATACACTTAAATGAATTTTAGTGCACACAAACACATCATAGTACCTAATGTTTTGGATAGAATATAAAAGATGATATGGCACTGAGTAAATAGATTCCAAACATGTCAAGATTTAAAATTTTGCAGGCCCTGAAATGGCGATAAACTATGGTAGATAAAATCTCCATATAGCAGGTGATGCTTTTGTAGCCTTTACAGGCCACTAGTTTTGAGTTAAACAGGAGGTCTGGTGCTTGAATTATTGCTCTCACTCTGACATTTGCAGTGGTACCTCATATGTGTAGTGCAATCAACCTTTACATATGTTTGCGGCACCTACGTGTGCATTTGCACGTTAGGACGGGGGGATGCATAACACGCATTTAACACTTGTGAAAGCATAGAAAGTGACAGACCATCTTTATTGAGAGACTATTAGACTCCTAATCTCTCCCCTGCCCTGTATTGCAACCAATCAATCGAAGATTGGTTTGACCAGCTGCTTTAATAGCCAAAACTGAAAATCACAAAATCCTCATTGCTTCCAGTGTCATACACCATAAAGAAGATCAGGGAATGAATGATCCTCCTTCTTCTCTATGGTAAGCTGGCCTGACCACCTACAGTGGCCCCGTGACTCCCCAGTGGAATGAGAGAGCTCGGGAACATTGGCTGGAGGTGGCCCCTTTCCGCTACTTGTAAAAGTGATCAGACAGCTTTATTCCATCCCAGATGGAAGCCTCTTCTAAAGATGATGCACAAGAAAGCCTGCAAACAGTTTGCTGAAGACAAGCAGACTAAGGACATGGGTTATTGGAACCATGTCCTGTGGTCTGATGAGACCAAGATAAATGGATTTGGTTCAAATGGTGTCAAGAGTGTGTAGTGGCAACAAAGTGAGGAGCACAAAGGCAAGTGTGTCTTGCCTACAATCAATCATGGTGGTGGGAATGTCATGGTCTGGGGCTGCATGAGTGCTGCCAGCACTGGGGAGCTACAGTTCATTGAGAGAACCATGAATGCCAACATGTACTGTGACATACTGAAGCAGAGCATGATCCCCTCCCTTCGGAGACTGAGCCGCAGGGCAGTATTCCAACATGATAATAACCCCAAACACACCTCCAAGATGACCACTGCCTTGCTAAAGAAGCTGAGTGTTAAGGTGATGGACTGGCCAAGCATGTCTCCAGATCTAAACGCTACTGAGCATCTGTGGGGCATCCTCAAATGGAAGGTAGAGGAGCACAAGGTCTCTAACATCCACCAGCTTTATGATGTCGTCATGGTGGAGTGGAAGAGGACTCCAGTGGCAACCTGTGAAGCTCTGGTGAACTCCATGCCCAAGAGGGTTAAGGCAGTGCTGGAAAATAATGGCGGCCACACAAAATATTGCTTAGGGGTGTGCTCACTTTTGTTGCCAGCAGTTTAGACATTTATAGCTGTGTGTTGAGTTATTTTGAGGGAACAGCAAATTTACACTGTTATACAAGCTTTACACTCAATACTTTACATTGTAGCAAAGTGTCATTTCTTCAGTGTTGTCACGTGAAAATATATAATAAAATATTTACAAAAATGTGAGGGGGTGTACTCACTTTTGTTAGATACTGTATATCATAAACTGGATGATTGGAGACCCTCAAAAACATAATTTAGTTACTGTGCAGCAATATTTATTTCAGCAATGCCATTGCTAACTAATTCACTTATTGTTGTATATATATATATATATATATATATATATATATATAAAACGATAAACTATATATCCCAGATTGTGAGATGTGAATATTCTAATAAATACGCAATTATATTGTTAGGTTGATATACCCATATTATCTGAGAATACTCTTAATATAGCTTTAATAGTTGCTACTATTTGAGAAATTATCATGCTTCCCAGAAAAAATCCCATCCCTTAAATACACAGTAAATTGAAAAATATGAAATATTGCACAAATTACCATATACTGCAGATAAAAGGTTACTCTTGCCTCTCTTGCCAATATGTCATTAAAAGTAATGAATTCATATAAGTAGCCACTGGGGAATGCTAAGTGCTTTAGCATTAAAACACATTCAAAGGTTTGGTTCATATCTTGGTCTTGCTAAAAGCTGAAAAGTAAATGGATTAATTATTTTCCATGAATAAAGGTAGGACAATGAGTATGCTGTTATTTAACTACATCAGGTTTTAGTTAATCCCTTCATGGCCCTGATCAATACAATAGTCACATTATGTTACCACAACTATTTTGCAGAACGTCATTTTTTTATCTCTTTGTCAATCATCATCATCATCATCAAATAATATTATGATGAGCATAAAAATAATAAGTAGAAATAGCAAATGCATTTATTTTCTGTAAAATACAGTGAACCCACATGATTCTAGTATTATTTCACCAGTCATTGTCTATCAGAATTGTAACAAATGGATGCAATTTTTAGTGGGCATAGGCATCTTTGCAAAAAGTAGGGATCATTCCTTATTTTTATTAGTTTTTTTTATCTATTTATAATTGTGGAAGGTTAAGTAAATAATTTAAAAATGACATTACAATAAAGATTTTTCAGTTACATAGATTTGTAATTCAATGTCAATGATTTTCTAAATCCATAAAACAAGATTTGCTCTCTGTTTAGAGTCACGCACAGTAAATTTATGTTAGTAATTACGCTAGGATACTCAAGTCAGTTCACTCATTCTTAAAATAACAGACCGAATCAGGGTTTTCACTTAGCAAAGTTAATGCTCACTTTCCACTGTAAATGTTCACTTAAAGCCAAACTCAGAACATTTTTTGCAATGGTACCCCAGGAAGTGTTAAAATATTTAAAAAAAACTTTAAATTCAATACTCACTTCATATTCTGTGCCATCCTCCTCTGTAATACTTTCTGCCAATTGATGCACCCAGTCTTCAGGGTTGAATGATGATAGAAAGAAAAAAACAACTCAGAAAGAAAAGCACACAGAACCACTATATATGAGCCAGCTGGAATGTAATACCCATAGAATGAAAATAACCATCAGTCTAAGAAATACAAAACATATATAAATATAAATTTATTGAAAAAAGTTCACCAATAAAAAAACTAAACAGACACCACCAACATAAATACAACATTGTTTAAAACCCGTCTAGATGCCTGTTACACATCGTCACACAACTCTCTCATGGCCATCACATACATGTATTCCAAGAAGGGATCTAATGATGGTGGTTGGGAGGGTCATATATGTCAAAAACAGATGAGACTGTGGTCAAAAAAAGGGGGGGGGGGATAAATAGTGCAAAAATCATAACATAAAGAATAAAACACCCCCAAAGGACTGATGGTCAAAAAATAGAGAACAGATGAGAGAGGCCAGTATCATGTGGTACACAGCTGAATACTATATGCTCCAGGACATGTGGATATACCCAGTGAAGGGAATGGATGGCACTATGATATGTCAACAATGATGATGACTCTTTGGGACACCTGAAATGTGATGAACTCAGTTCAGCATGGATGGCATAAGTTCAGTGCATGCCATCCCTTAAATGTCAGTGCAGTCTATGACCAGAGTACATTTCCATGGACAGCAGCTGTAAATAAGTGCTATCTATGAACCAGTCACTGGCAATCAAACAAGGACTATATTTACATGATCCATAAGATTGTCATCAGATCCTGTGTAGCTTGGCTGTATCCTCTTCAGGCTAAGTGTGGCATCCACTCACTCGGCTGCCTGACTGGGTCCCGGTCCCATGGGCTGGAGATGTGCTACAGGGGCAAGCTATGGCAGGTGCTGATGAAGCTGGAGTTTACCAGCGAAATGCGTCCACGCTAGGTTTGCTTGTACACCTGTCCACTAGCCACCCTTGGTTAACCCGAGGGGTTTCCATGTCCATGGGATCAACTAGAAGGCATTAATATCGGAGGGTACCTTTACTGCACGGTGTATCTCGGAGAAGGGTCGCCCTGGAGATTTCCTGACTGGCGGAAGGAGTTACCATTCTTCGAGTTCTCTGCCGTGCACTGGCGTAGCTTGCCCCTGTAGCACACCTCCAGCCCATGTGATCGGGACCCAGTTGGGAAGCTGAGTGAGTGGATGCCACACTTAGCCTGAATCGGATACAGCCAAGCTACACAGGATCTGATGACGGTCTTACCGGATCACGTTAATATAGTTCTTGTTTGGTTGCCGGTGACTGGTTCATAGATCGGCACATGTTAGCATTTATTTACAGCTGCGATATGTCCATGGAAATGTACTCCGGTTCACTGACATTTAGGGGACGGCATGCACTGAACTTATGCCATACATGCTGAACTGAGTTCATCACATTTCAGGTGTCCCCAAGCGTCATTATCATTGTTGACATATCACTGTCATAGTGCCATCCATTCCCTTCACTGGGTATATCCACATGTCCTGGAGTATATAATATTCAGCTGTGTACCGCATAATACTGGCCTCTCTCGCCTGTTCTCTATTTTTTGACCATCAGTCCTTTGGAAGTGTTTTAGACTTTATGTTATATTTTTTGCACTATTAACCCCCCTCCCTTTTCTGACTGCAGTTTCTTCTGTTTTTGACATGTAGACCATTAGATCCCTCCTTGGAATACATGTATGTGATGGCCATGAGAGAGAGTTGTATGGATGATGTGTGTGACAGGCATCTAGATGGTTTTTAGACAACGTTGTCTTTATGTTTATCTATCCAAGTTGTTATTGAAAAAACACCTCCGATCCCAGCGCTCTGAGTGGATTAAAGCTAATTGATGGCTGATGCTATAATCTATTAGTTGTTATCTGTTGGCATTTGAAGGTTGAGTTACCAATGGCCTGCTATAGGCTCCTAATCTGCAAATGCAATATTACCTCTGTCTGCTCTTACACTTCAGAGAAACCACCAACTTAAATAACATAATTCCCAGCCATATCACTTTGGGGTTATATTGTTGGACTTATGTTGAATTAATGGTCAATCATATGATTAATGTTTGAAACTGTATACTGTTATTATGCAATAACTTATGTTATTTAAGTTGGTGGTTTCTCTGAAGTGTAAGAGCAAATATTGTCTTTATGTTGGTGGTGGTGTAATGTTTAAAAATGTGTTTTTTTTATTGGTGAACTTCAGTAAATCTATATTTATATATTTTTTGTATTTCTTAGACTCATGGTTATTTTCATTCTATGGGTATTACGTTACAGCTGGCTCATATATAGTGGTTCTGTGTGCTACTCTTTCTGAGTTTTTTTTTCTTTCTAATATGTTCTATTAGCCACTGAGCCCCACTTCTACATATAGTGTGTGGACGAGTACCAGAGGTAGCCCTTGTCTGCTATACCTCAATATAGATTACATGAATCCCAGTCCTCTCTATTTTTAACATTGAATGATGGATAGTATCATACAACTAGGGATGGGGCAAACTTACCAGAGTTTAGTTCGTTGAACATTTGGCAAATATTAGTTTCAAAGTTTGGATTTGGAATCAATGAGATCGGAATGTTCTGTTTCAGTAATGGCTATTTTGTAAGCTAAAAACCAAGGACAAAAAAGGGCATGTGGGGCTTGGCATTGATACCTGGGGGACATGTATTAAGGAAAAAAAATGTTATTGTTGGATGGAACATCCATTCTTGGGCAGCTCAAAGGGCAAGAACAGCATAAAAAATAAGCAATTCCCTTAAAAAACATGATTAGGGGATGCTTTGTGGTTATATGTGGAACAACAGAATGACTTTTGGGGACAATGTTAGTGACACCATATTCTGGCATCACATACATTACATAAACATTTTCTATTCCTTTACTTTATTTTTACATAATTGCTTGGCTTACATACAGCAGAAGCAGCTCAATATGACTGATTTCAAATTCCCAAAAAATCGTAGTAGGTAGATTTTGTCAAATATTATTTTTTTTCTGTGTGTGTGTGTGTGTTGAAGGTATATTCTTAAAAAAAAAGATATCAATGTCATATAGTTTGGACATAACAAATATCTTAGTCAAACGCAATCTCCTGCGCTCAGGTAGTAATGCAATGACAGTGGAAGTGGATGTGGTTTCCAATAAGTGCACAGGCCTTGCTGCCCTCCAAAGGTTAGGGTACACATGGAAATACTGTAAAACAAAAAAAGAGGGCACACCAGCCTTGATTTAAAAGGAAAAGAAATATACTCACAAACAAATGAATGTAAAAGGGATATCAAGGTCCAAAATGGACAAGCAGCAACCAGGTCACCAAGACTGTGTCCAGCACCCCGGAGGACCTTCTGGATGGCTGAAACATTTTGAGGGGAGATCCCCTCTTCCTCAGAGCCAATCTTTACTGCTGCATGAACATATTTTTTATAGCAAATGAGTCACATTACATGTTCTACAAGACCCCTCCCATCCATGGGTGGAGATGGGAGTTGTCCAGAATAGAACCACCCCCTTGTGCATGGCATGACTGGTGATGGTAACAACAACAACTACAGTAGTCATAATAATGTAAGTGCTAATGGTGCCAAAGGACAATCACATATCTATAAGATCTGCTGTGCCAGGTTACTCAACCACATAAGTAGGACAATAGCAGCTGAACATCTGCAAATGCTGGAAAGCAAATTACTCACACATGCAAAGCAATAATATAAAAAACAGAAAGTATATAAATCAATTAATTAGTAGAAATATATATATCTGTATCATAAATTGATGAATAATGAATATAGAGGTTAATGACAAAGTTTTATGTAAAAAAAATTATAAAAAAGTTTATGAAAAGATGATAAAATTGTATTTATAAAAAAGTATTTGACTAAAATGATATATATATTATATAAATGTATTATTTTATACTGTATATATTTATATATAGAAATATATATCTCTAAATAATTATTAAAACATCATATGAACTTTATAATATATATATATATATATATATATATATATATATATACACATTGCTACCTGTACACTCACACACACATACATCCATGTGTGCATCAGTGCATCAGATGTGTAGAGACATGCTGCTTGCCTACCTCATGTATAATGGTACAGTGGAATCTCAGAGAGGTCTCTTGTTGGGTGCAGTTAGGGGTAGCCGATCCTCCTATTTCATTGTGTAGTAGTAGAATGTGTGGTGGGTGCACGGTGTGGAACACATGCCATTGCATCCCACTGGTCGCTTCCTGTCTCTGGAACACACCAGACAGTAGGAACCCTTCCAGTTGAAGGTCTGTGCCATCCCACATGATCAGTATGTCATCAATGTACCTAGTGTAGAGGACTAGGCTTACTCCGAATGGGTTGTTGTTCCAAATAAAATGGTTCTCCCAGTACTACATAAACAAGTTGGCATAGCTCGGGGCAAACCTAGAACCCATAACCATGCCCTGGATTTGTCTGTAATGTTTGCCTAGAAATTAAATTTTTTTATGTTCAAGGGCAAACTCTATGCACTGAAATAAGAATTGGGCTTGTTTATTATGAAATAACCGATCCATGGATAAAAAGTGTTCTATAGCCGTTAACCCAAATTCATGTTTGATTGATGTATACAATGAGGCCACATCAAGAGTTAGCCACCTGTAACTCTGTGACCATGAATAGTGTGACAAGATTTACAGCATATGGCTGGAATCCTTGACATAGGAAGGAAGGTTGGAGAGTATGTCCTACAAAAAGTGATCAATGTAGTAACCCAAGTTGCTGGTGAGACTTTCCATTACTGCTATTATGGGGCACCCTGGGAGATTGACAGGGTCTTTTGAAAATTTGGGGGATGTAGTAGAAGTATGGGGTAGCTGGATGTTTTTTGAATAAAAACTGATATTCATCCTTGGTCAAGATATCATCTGCTAACTCCACATCCAATAGGCTCTTAAAATCTCTCTTGTATTGTACAACCGGGTCACAAGAGAGCACCTCATAGGTGTCCTGATCTCCCAGAAGTCTCAGAGATTTGCTGATGTACACATCCCTGTCCTGTCTGTCCAGGCTTCCTCCATTGTTGGCTTGTCTAATAATAACCCCTGTGTTATGTTTGATGATATTAAGTGGGCTGAGAAAAGGATCCGAGTCTGGTGGAGTTCTTTTATTCTTGATACACATGTTGTTAAGTTGGTTGAATACCACTTTGTAAAAGGCAAGAATGTGATTGCCTTTCACCCAATGAGGGTGGAATGTTGAGGCTTGTTTAAAGGAAGTGTGTCTTACATTCTCTTGGAATAGACCTGATAGAATGTCACCTGACACGGACTTTATGTCAATGTCCTTACAGAACCCCTCCAAGTACAATTCCTCAAGGATTTTAGAATGGAGTGGTCAGCATTGGATGAGGGGTGATCAAAAGGAGTAGGTCTTCTATGATTCTTATCATCTGTGTTGGCCTTAAGTGAATAAAATCTTTGAACCATGAGGTTCCTTATGAATCTGTTCAAATCAATGAACAGTTCAAAAAGATTGGGCAGATTAGGGGGGCATAATTCAAATCTTTCCTCAACAAATCCAACTCAGTGTCAGTAAACACTGAGCCAGAGAGGTTGAAAATCTTAATAGTACTATGTGAAGGGGTGGTGGTTATCTTCTCCCTCTTTTGCATAGCCTTGCCTTCTCTTCTACCTCTTCTCGAACATGTTCTTGTTTCTTCTGGTTGGTAGGAGTGGGAGTCAGAGTCTTTGTGGCTGCAGGCATCTGTGCACCTGCAGCCTTGGGGACTTAAAATGATCATCATCAACTGAGGTAGTTGAGCACCATGTCTCTATACATCTGATGCACACATGGATGTATAAGTATGTGAGTGTACAGGTGGCGATGTGTGTATACACAAGTATATATATATGAGTAAACCCCCTCACATATTTGTAAATATTTTAGTCTATCTTTTCATGTGACAACACTGAAGAAATGACACTTTGCTACAATGTAAAGTAGTGAATGTACAGCTTGTATAACAGTGTAAATTTGCTGTCCCCTCAAAATAACTCAACACACAGCCATTAATGTCTAAACCACTGGCAACAAAAGTGAGTACACCTCTAAGAGAAAATGTCCTAATTGGGCCCCCCCCATGTCATGTGACTCATTAGTGTTACAAGGTCTCAGGTGTGAATGGGAAGCAGGTGTGTTAAATTTGGTGTTATCGCTCTCTCTCTCTCATACCGGTCACTGGAAGTTCAACATAGCACCTCATGGAAAACAACTCTCTGAGTATCTGAAAAGAAAGAATTGTTGCTCTACATAAAGCTGGCCTAGGCTATAAGAAGATTGCCAAGACCCTGAAAACACTGCAGCAGGTGTCCAAGACCATACAGTGGTTTAACAGCACAGGTTCCACTCAGAACAGGCCTCACTATGATCGACCAAAGAAGTTGAGTGCACATGATCAGCGTCATATTCAAAGGTTGTCCTTGGGAAATAGAGGTATGAGTGCTGCCAGCATTGCTGAAAAGGTTGAAGGGGTGGGGGGACGGCCTGCCAGTGCTATGACCATTTGCCACACACTGCATCAAATTGGTCTGCATGGCTGTCATCCCAAAAGGAAGCCTCTTCTAAAGATGATGCACAAGAAAGTCTGCAAACAGTTTGCTGAAGACAAGCAGACTAAGGACATGGATTGCTGGGACCATGTGCTGTGGTCTGATCCCCTCCCTTCGGAGACTAGACTGCAGGGCAATATTTCAACATAATGACTCCAAACACACCGCCAAGATGACCACTGCCTTGCTAAAGAAGCTGAGGGTAAAGATGATGGACTGACCAAGCATGTCTCCAGACCTAAACCAAGTTCAGCATTGGTGGGGCATCCACAAATGGAATGTGGAGGAGCGCAAGGTCTCTAACATCCACCAGCTCTATGATATCATCATGGAGGAGTGGAAGAGGACTGCAGTGGCTGTGTGTTGAGTTATTTTGAGGGGAAAGACAATTGACACTGTTATACAAGCTGTACACTCACTGCTTTACATTGTAGCAAAGTGTCATTTTTTCAGTGTTGTCACATGAAAAGATATTATAAAATATTTACAAAAATGTGAGGGGTGTACTCACTTTTGTGAGATATTGTGTGTACATATATATATATATATATATATATATATATATATATATATATATATTATAAAGTTCATTTAATGTTTTAATTTTTTTTAGACGTATATATTTATATATATATATACATACAGTGCCTTGCAAAAGTATTCGGCCCCCTTGAACTTTGCAACCTTTTGCCACATTTCAGGCTTCAAACATAAAGATATAAAACTGTAATTTTTTGTGAAGAATCAACAACAAGTGGGACACAATCATGAAGTGGAACGAAATTTATTGCATATTTCAAACTTTTTTAACAAATAAAAAAACTGAAAAATTGGGCGTGCAAAATTATTCAGCCCCCTTAAGTTAATACTTTGTAGCGCCACCTTTTGCTGCGATTACAGCTGTAAGTTGCTTGGGGAAGTCTCTATCAGTTTTGCACATCGAGAGACTGAAATTTTTGCCCATTCCTCCTTGCAAAACAGCTCGAGCTCAGTGAGGTTGGATGGAGAGCGTTTGTGAACAGCAGTTTTCAGTTCTTTCCACAGATTCTCAATTGGATTCAGGTCTGGACTTAAACAGAAGGTTGTTCTGTTACTAGGTTTTGTATTTCGTTTTAGATGTTACCTTACCAAGTGTTTATTTGTATAGGTCCACAATCTTACCGGTTCAGTTTCAGGTCTGGACTTAGGTTAACTCTTAGACACCTTTCTTGACTTTTGACGACAAGTGTTTGCGAGAGGTAGGTTGGAGTGACTCGAGCTCGACAAAACGTTCCTCCTTACCCGTTTTTAAAGTCAGAGAGCTACACGTTTTGACTATCTCTGAAGGGGTTC
>BLSH010287346.1:482508-511356 GCA_018402905.1 Glandirana rugosa | reverse complement strand
TGAAGCGGAACGTATGACAGTGTTATATATATATATATATATATATATATATATATATGTATATATATATATATGTGTGTATATATATATATTAAAATATAACATATATGTCACGGAACGTTTTCATAAGCCGGGGGAAACTTGAAACGCTGGAAAACGGTGTAAAGTCCGAAGTTTGTATTTCTATATTTTGACATTAAACAACACTTCATAGTTGTTGTTCACCCTGTGTTAGTACTTCACCTTGTTTTAAATAACCTATAAAGTTTGAAAAAATTGTTTATTTTTTGACTTTTTAACCCGCACGTTTTAATAAGTCGGGGAAATGAAAGTCACGTCGTTTGAGAGAGGTCTTCAAGTCACTCCTAGAGACTTACTAAGTTACAACTGGAGTTACTGATTACTACTATTTATCTTAGGTGGACACACATTAGTTCAGAGGCATATTTACGTGGACGTGACACTATCAGAGTCTCCAGGCAAATTTTGCACGCCCAATTTTTCAGTTTTTTATTTGTTAAAAAAGTTTGAAATATCCAATAAATTTTGTTCCACTTCATGATTGTGTCCCACTTGTTGTTGATACTTCACAACAAATTACAGTTTTATATCTTTATGTTTGAAGCCTGAAATGTGGCAAAAGGTCGCAAAGTTCAAAGGGGGCCGAATACTTTTGCAAGGCACTGTATATACAATATAAAATTATATATATATATGTGTGTATATATATATATATGTATATATATATATATATATATATATATATATATATTGTGACAGTATGCAAGGCGAAGTGGTAGACGGACGCTACCTGTCGCCTCGTATGCATTCATATGGACTGGATTAAACAGAGTCCGGTCTGGATTTTACCAGCCACCGTGGCAGGGCTGGTTCCGGTCCAGAGTTTGTGGTCCACTGGCGTCCACCAGCAGGTGGCTTAAATAACCAGGAAAAGAACACACTCTAGCTCTGACCTGGAACTCAGAGAGGGACTAGAGGGAGCTCTGTGTCTGTTTGGACTTTAAAAGACAAGGTTTGCATTGTGGCCTATGTTTTGTGGATGTCGGGGGCCAGCCCACACCGTATAGTGAGGAAACTATAATGTTTAGTTTAGCGCCAGATGGCAAGGATTTATTTTCTGTTTTTTTTTGTTTTTTTAATATGCAAATCTTTTACCAATAAACTTGGCAAGCCACCAGATTTTAACCACTTCAGCTCCGGAAGGATTTCCCACTGTAGGACCAGAGCACTTTTTGCGATTTGGCACTGCGTCGCTTTAACTGACAATTGCACGGTCGTGCGACATTGTACCCAAACAAAATTTGCATCCTTTTTTCCCCACAAATAGAGCTTTCTTTTGGTGGTATTTGATCACCTCTGTGTCACTTCTGATCACCGCTATAAAAACCCTATAAAAAAAAAAAGAGCGACAATTAAAAAAAAACAGTATTTCTTATTTTTGCTAAAATACAAATCCAAAAAAAAATGACAAAAAACTAATTAATTCATCGGTTTTGGCCGATTTATATTCTTCCTCATATTTTTGGTAAAAAAAATCGCAATCAGCATTCATTGATTGGTTTGCGCAAAAGTTGCCGCGTTTACAAACCATGAGAATTCATTTCTGCAGTTTTTACATTTTTTTTTTATACTAGTAATGGCGGTGATCTGCAATTTTTATCGGGACTTTGATATTGGGGCAGACATGTTGGACAGTTTTGACACTTTTTTGGGACCAATGACATTTATACAACGATCAGAAATTTAAATATCCACTGATTACTGTATAAATGTCATTGGAAGTGAAGGGGTTAACCTGCAGGGGGCAGGGAAGGGGTTAACTGTGTTCCCTAGGCGTATTCTAACTGTGAGGGGGCTGGGCTGCTATGGGCATAAGAGATCTAACTGATCCCAGTGACAGGGATCAGTAGATCTCTTATATCCCTCCTACCAGAATGGGGAACTGGCGTGTTTACATCAGCGGTTCCCCGTTCTTTTCCTCTGGCAGCTCATCGCCACTTGCCGGTGGACATCGGATCCACCTGAGCCGTGGGCACACTCCTCCAGAGTGCGCCGGGCACGAGAGCAAGCCACCAGCGGGGCGCTCTCGCCCCCTAGGTGCGCATGCGCGCATCGCGCCTATTTACGGCGATTCGTGAGACACGTCCACACTTAAATAGACAGTGCACGGTTGGGAACCGGTTAAAGAAAGTTGCCTGCACACTGACTATTTTCCTCAGGAAAGTTTATGCCCATGAGCTAATCTCGCACATGTGGTGGAGTTCAGCGGGCATCTTTCCAAGATGGAGGAAGCATTGAAGACCCTGTTACAAGCCAATGCAGCTCATCGGGAAACCAACCGCCAGGTCACAGAGGACACTACAGCACAACAGGCAGCTCAGCAGGAAAACAACCGCCAGGTCGCAGAGGCCGCCAAAGCACAACAAGCGGCTCAACAGGAGATGAGCCGACAGTTTGCGGAGGCCCTGCTGGAGTTAAAAAAGGGGCCCGCACCTCCAGTAACAGTGGAAACAAAGTTGGTACTCGCCTCTTACCACATGCAGAAGATGACACCTGCGGATGACGTGGAAGCGTATCTTGCGACTTTTGCAGAGATATTTGCACGCCTCAGGGTCACCATGGCATTCCGGGCCCAATGGGTGCATCAGTGGACCTACCGCACCAACAAGCCACCCCACTCTCAGATGTTCGACCTAGTCCACCTCACCAGGAAGTGGCTACAGCTGGAGACTTTGCCAGGTCCCCAAATTGTGGAGCGCATGGTCATGGACCACTATCTACGTTCACTCCCTGCTGTTTTGAGGAAGCGGGTCAGTCATGGGGACCCCAAAACCCAACTTGTGGACCTCGTGGAGAGATACACTGCTTCTGAGGACTTGTTGCACCCATCTGCGCCCCACTCCAATGTATCTAGGGGTGACAGATTTCCCAGTGGACCTGGTAAGACTGTTCCAGGGTTCAGGGGCATGGGAAATTTGATAAGACTGCTATGGTTAAAGAGACTTTGGGCTCTAGACCTGGAGACTGGCCAAAGAAGCCAGGAAGGTCTTGGGGACCCTGGAAAGGCCTGGCTATAGAGCACATACAGTGCTACCGATGCCATGCATTGGGCCATATTGCTGCCAATTGTCCCTTGAATGATGAACCCATGCAATAGGATTATACTTATGTAAATAGACTTTTTTTGCCAAATGGAAGGGGAGACTGGTGGCAGGACCGAGGAAGGAGGAGACCCTCTTCCTTTTCCTGCACTGGCTGGGGAGCCAGAGGAGCTGGAAGATAGCTCCCAGCTGGGGGCTAATGACCCAGAAAATGTCTCTGACCCTGACTGTGAGAGTGAACAGAATGTAGTACCTGACTTAGAGGTCCAGAGAGAGGACTTCTGTACAGAGCAACTACGGGGTATCACTCTCCTTAGAGCCAGAGAAAACGTAAAGGTGATGGATGGGGAGCCTGTGGATCCTAATTGGGGGGTGTTTTTTCCATACATGGCTCTTAAAAATAATTTGTTGTATCAGGTGGTGAAATCAGGGGAGGACGAGGTGGAACAGCTAGTGGTTCCCAAAACCTTTCATGTGATGGTGCTAGATCTAGCCCATGGACATGTAATGGGGGACATCTGGGTATGGATAAGACCAAGGAGAGAATAACCCAGAGATTTTTCTGGCCCGGGTTGCATGCAGATATCAGAGAGTATTGTAAATCTTGCCCCGAGTGTCAACTCTCTGCGCCCTCACCCCATTTTCGTAGTCCACTTGTTCTACTGCCCATAATTTAAGTGCCTTTTGAAAGAATTGGCATGGATCTTGTGGAACCCTTAGTAAAGTCTGCCAGGGGACACCAGCACATCCTGGTAATATTAGATTACGCGACCCGCTATCCGGGAGCCATACCCTTGCGGAACACCTCCGCTAAGACTATCGCCAGGTAGTTGGTCCATGTGTTTAGCCAGGTGGGGATCCCTAAAGAGGTCTTAACAGATCAGGCACCCTGTTTATGTCCCTTGTAAACAAGGAATTGTGCAGGTTGTATAAAATCTCCTATCTCCATACCTCGGTCTACCACACCCAAACGGATGGACTTGTGGAGAGGTTTAATAAAACACTCAAAAGTATGTTGAAATAGGTAGTGGAGAAAGATGGGAGAGATTGGGATATGTTGCTACTGTACCTCATGTTTTCAATACAAGAGGTTCCGCAAGCATCTACGGGGTATTCCCCCTTTGAACTCTTGTATGGTAGACATCCCAGGGGGCTGCTGGATGTTGCAAAAGAGACATGGGAAGGAGAGACCACCCCATATAGGAGCGTCATCGAGCATATCTCCTTGATGCAGGATTGAGTCGTAGCAGTCCTGTCCCTGGTTCGAGAACATATGGAGCGAGCCCAGGAGGCCAAGAGAAGGGCTTATAATCGCGGTGCCAAAACCCGGACTTTCAACCTCAGAGACAGAGTGCTGGTGCTAGTCCCCGCAGTTGAAAGTAAATTCCTAGCAAAGTGACAGGGTCCCTTCGAGATTAGGGAAAGAGTAGGGGAAGTGAACTACAAAGTTTACCAGCCAGGGAAAAGGAAACCCGAGCAAATTTACCATGTGAATCTCTTAAAACCATGGAAAGACAGAGAGACTTTATTGGCAGTGCCCACTCCTCAAGAAGACAGGCTGTCCATGACTCTGGATGTCCCCATAACTAAGTCCTTGTCACTGCCACAACAAAATTAAGCTAAGGAATTTATCAGTAAAAATAGAGATATTTTCTCTCCCCTACCCGGACTGATCACCGCACTACTATATGACATAATTACGGAACCAGGGGTCCCCGTAAATGTAAAACCCTACGGAATACCTGAGGCTAGACAAGAGGCGATGGCAAAGGAAATAAAAACTATGTTGGAGTTAGACGGGGTAGAGGAGTCCCACAGCGCCTGGTCAAGCCCTATAGTGCTGGTCCCAAAGCCCGATGGCACTATCAGGTTCTGTAACGATTTCAGGAAGCTGAATAACGTGTCTAAGTTTGACGCATACCTGATGCCACGTGTTGACAAACTTGTGGACAGGTTAGGAGGTGCCTAGTGCATAACAACCCTAGACCTAACTAAGGGCTACTGGCATATCCCCTTAATAGAGTCAGCCAAGGAAATAAAAGGGCCTTTTCTACCCCTGAGGGGTCCTTTCAGTACAAGCGAATGCTGTTTTGTCTGCATAGGGCCCTGCATCATTCCAGAGAATGATGGATAAAACATTGAGGCCGCTTCACCCCATGCAGCTGCCTTTTTGGATGATGTGGTCATCCACGGTCCAGATTGGGAATTGCATTTGCCCCGAGTACAAGCAGTCGTAGATTCTATTAGGGTAGCAGGTTTAACAGCCAACTCAAAAAAGTGTGCCATAGGCCTGGAGGAAGCCAAATACCTTGGGTATGTTATTGGTCAGGGACTGATCAAGCCCCAGACCAAGATCGAGGCAATTCAAAAGTGGCCCCAGCCGGTGAATAAAAAACAAGTTTGTGCCTTCCTGGGGATTACAGGGTATTACAGGTGGTTCATACCCAACTTTGCCACCATTGCTGTCCCTCTGACCGATCTGATGAAGGGGAGAGGGTCGGGCATGGTTAAGTGGAATCCTGAAGCCGAGAAGGCATTCCAGAAGTTGAAGCAAGCCCTTTGTGTACAACCGGTGCTCGTGACTCCAGACTTCACAAAGGCGTTTGTTGTACAAACAGACGCCTCTGAGGTGGGACTAGGTGCTGTTCTGTCCCAGATCAGAGATGGTGAGGAGGTTGTCTCCTTAAGCAGGAAGCTTAACAAGCATGAGAGGAACTATGCCATTGTGGAGAAGGAGTGCTGGGCGATCAAGTGGGCCTTAGAGGTGCTGAAGTACTACCATTTAGGAAGGTCGCTTAGGCTAGTCTCCGACCATGCCCCCTGAAGTGGATGTGTGACAACAGAGAGAAAAATAGTTAGGTGACTAGGTGGTTCCTGGCCCTACAGCCATTTAAGTTCACAGTGGAACACCAGGCGGGAGGACTCCAGAACAAGGCGGATGAGTTGTCCCGGGTACACTGTATGGTTGGAACAGTTGCTCAGCTGCAGGGGCTTGAGCAGAGGGGGAGAATATGTGACAGTATGCGAGGTGAAATGGTAGATGGAAACTAACTGTTGAGCCGTATGCGTTCATATGGACTGGATTAAACAGTGTCTGGTCTGGATTTTACCAGCCACCGTGGCAGGGCTGGTTCCGGTCTGGAGTTTATGGTCCACTGGAGACCACCAGCAGGTGGCTTAAATAACCAGGAAGAGAACACACTCTAGCTCTGACCTGGAACTCAGAGAGGGATCTGAGGGAGGTCTTTGTCAGTTTGGACTTTAACCACTTCCTTACTGGGCACTTAAACCCCCCTCCTGCACGGACCAATTTACAGTTTTCAGCGCTGTCGCTCTTTGAATGACAATTGCGCGGTCGTGCGATGTTGTACCCAAACAAAATTTGCGTCCTTTTTTTCCCGACAAATAGAGCTTTCTTTTGGTGGTATTTGATCCCCTCTGCGTCATTTCTGATCGCTGCTATAAACAAAAAAAGAGCAACAATTTTGAAAAAAAAACAATATTTTTTTACTTTTTGCTATAATAAATATCCAAAAATAAAAAATAAAAAAACAAATTTATTCATCAGTTTTGGCCGATATATATTCTTCTACATATTTTTGGTAAAAAAAATTGCAATCGGCGTTTATTGATTGGGTTGCGCAAAAGTTATAGCGCCTACAAACTATGGACATTGATTTATGGAGTTTTTATTATTTTTTTTTTTTACTGGTAATGGCGGCGATCTGCGATTTTTATCGGTACTGCGATATCGGGTCGGACGTTTTTGACACTTTTTTGGGACCAATGACATTTATACAGCGATCAGAAATTTAAATGTCCACTGATTACTGTATAAATGTCATTGGCAGTGAAGGGGTTAACCTGCAGGGGGCAGTGAAGGGGTTAACTATGTTCATTGGGTGTGTTCTAACTGTGGGGGGGGGGGTCGGGTTGACAGGGGCATGACAGATCTAACTGATCCCAGTGACAGGGATCTGGCATGCCCCCCTCACAGAACGGGGAACCGCCGTGTTTACTTCGGCGGTTCCCCGTTCCTCCTCTCTATAAGGAGATTGCAGGTCTCCGGCGGACATGGGGTCCGCCCAACCCATGGGCACGCTCCCGCAGCATGCGGCGGCACGTGCACGCGCCGCTCGCGCCCGTGGGAGCACGCCCAGCATGAGCCAAATGGGAGGACGTCTATAGACGTCCTCCCGGCATTTTAGAGTCGCGCTGTAGCCGTCATTCGGCTATGGCGCGGATGGGAGGAGGTTAAAAGACAAGATTTGCATTGTGGCTTATGTTTTGTGGGTGTCGGGGGCCAGCCCCGCACCGCATAGTGAAGAAACTTTAATGTTTAGTTTAGCGCCAGACGGCAAGGATTTATTTTCTGTTTTGTTTGTTTTTTAATATTTTACCAATAAACATGGCAAGCCACCAGATATTAAAGAAAGCTGCCTGCACGATTACTATTTTCCTCTGGAAAGTTGATCCCCATAAGCTAATCTCCCACTATATATAAAATTTTAGTCAAATATGTTTTTATAAATACAATTTTATCATCTTTTTCAAAACTTTTTTTATACCTTTTTCACATAAAACTTTTTCATTATCCTCTATATTTATTATTCATCAAATTATGATATAGATATATATTTTTCTACTAATTAATTGATTTACATACTTTATGCTTTTTATATGATTGCTTTGCATGTGTGGGTAATTTGCTTTCCAGTGTTTGCAGATGTTCAGCTGCTATTGTTCTATTTATGTGGTTGAGTATCCTGGCACATCAGATCTTATAGATATGTGTTTGTCCTTTGGCACCATGAGCACCTACATTATTGCGACTACTGTAGTTGTTGTTGTTGCCATCATCAGTTATATGCTTCCATGCACAAAGGGGTGGTTCGATTCTTGACCATTCCCATTGGATGGGAGGGGTCTTATAGAACATGTGATATGACTCATTTTCTATAAAAAATGTGTTCATGCAGCAGTAAGGATTGGTTCTGAGGAAGAGGTGATCTTCCCACGAAATGCTCCAGACATCCAGAAGGTCCTCCGGTGTACTGGACACAGTTCTGGTGACCTGGTTGCTGCTTGTCCATTGTGGACCTTGATATCCCTTTTACATTTGTTTGTTTGTGAGTATATTTCTTTTCCTTTTAAATCAATAAACCTACTTTGGTAATGCGCAAGGCTGTTGCACCCTCTTTTTTCTTTTACAGTTTAACAAATATCTTGTCCAATACACAAACCCACATTGCAAAGCTGAGGAAGTTGTTATGCCAAATATGGAAAAAAATAATCACATTGACATGTTTCAGGGAAAAAAGCAAGTTTTTGTTCCACAGTAGCTTGAAAGCACCCAAACAGTTTAATTGGGGCCGAAGGCAGCAATGTAAGCAAGAGAGATAAGTCAAATTTTTCCAAGAAAAAAATGTTAGGATATGAGATTACAAACACGGCAACTCTAAATATTGTAGAGACTAATTGCCCATTAAGTAGGCTTATTTACTTGGCATATATGTCAGAGTAAGAGACAGGACATAAAGTTTATTTAGATAAAATAAAACATTCAGTTTATTATGTCACAGTCAAGAGCTATAAACATTGTATGGACACTGAGCAAGTGTTTTTACTAGGATGCAATAGACAGAAAAAATAGGCAGGTTTTATCCTCCTAAAATAAATGTTTTCTTGGAAAATTGCATTGGGACAGTATGCTCCTCTTGTTTGCCAAGATTCTATATCAGAGGCAGATCCAACAGACCTCATCTGGGATAATTAAAACAAATTTATTTTTTTTTCTTAGACTATATACCTAAACGGTTGTAAAAATCTGATGTAAACTTCTTGAAGCCTTTTTACTGTTCCACTATCCCGGAGGTAGTGAGCAGGCAGATTACATGTAAAAAAAAAAGGCTGAAGACTGAAAAATTGAACCATTTTGAAGGACACCTTTTAAGCCTTCGCAGCACAGCTATCAATCCTATATGGACATGCTGCAATTTATTAGGGATTGAACCAGAATTTAGCATCTGTAAAAAAGAAAATGTATTATTTTGGACTTGAATAATGAAAATAGCATAGAGGTTTGCGCCACAGCTAAAAAGCCTATTTGAACAAGATGCAATTTCTGAGATCCTGAGCAGGCATTTGACATCTGTAAAAAAAATTAGTGTCTTTTTTTGGACACTAATGAGGACAATAGAAAACAAGTTTGTGCCACAGCTTAAAAAGTCTGTTTCAACAGGTTGCCATTTCTGAGAACTTGAGCAGGCATTTAACATATGTAAAAAACTGTTTATTTTCTTGGATCCCAGGTCTAAAAATAGCATACAGGTTTGCACCACAGCTAAAAAGCATATTTAGACAGGCTGCAAATTCTAAAAACTTGAGAAGACATTTAGCATCCATAAAACATAACTGCTACAATGTCACTGTTGCATGCATTGTCATGGCTCACCATTCTTGTTGCCTCCCCAGACAGTGACAATATAGTTCATGCGTTCCGTATCTGCAGTAGTTTTGGGCGAACAGTTCGGCCCAAAGCATGAGTTCGGGCCAAACACTGGCTTTTCGCTCCGTTTGGGGAACACCTGATTTTTCAGGGTGTTCGGCGGGTGTTCACCCTGCCGAACACCCTGCAGTGCACTGCGTGCTGCATAGTGCATTCTGCACCCTGATTGGACAAAGCTTTGCTCAAGCAGGGCGCAGTAAAACTGGTTGTTAAGGAGCAGGGCTGGGAAGCCTGCAGTGGCATCCTTAACAACTGATGAGTCATCAGCTGTTAATGGGCTTCCCTGCTGAAAGCTGAATAAAAGAAAAACATTTGCCAGTAAAAATAGTAAAACCCCCCTGAACCATTCCAGGCCACATGCCCTCAACATGAGGAGTTGGGTACTTTTGGGCTGGGGGGCTCTTCCCCCCATAACCAAATCACCTTGTCCCCATGTTGATGGGGACAAGGGTCTCTTCTCCACCCTGGGCTGTGGTTGTGGGGGTCTGCAGACGGGGGGCTTATCCTGGATCTGGAAGCCCTCTTTAACAAGGGGGACACTAGATCCTGCCCTCCCTATGTGAATGAGTATGGGGTGCATAGTACCCCTACCCATTTACCATAAAAGTGTCAAAAGTTAAAAAAAATGCAGAGACAGTTTTTAACTATTCCTTTATTTTAAAAAAAATGGCATCCCAGATGTAGATCCATCATCAGTCATGACGCCCCGCACTGCTGACCCAAAAAAAAAATTCTCTGCCTGCCGGGAAGGCAAAACGCAAGATGGCTGGCTTGCCATTTGACAGTTCTTATAAAGGTAAGTTCAGGGCCACCTGGTGGACATTACCTGGTGGAACCAACCCCCTTGTGATGACACCAACCGGTGCATGCTGGGTCCATGACAGGTGCCCCTATCCTTACTTATATATGAACTGTCAAATGGCAAGCCAGCCATTCAGCGGTTTGCCTTCAGGGCGGGTGGAGTGTTTGTTTGTTTTTTCGGGTCAGCAGTGCTGCAGACGTCATGATTGATGATGGATTTACAACAGTGGACCGTTTTTTTATTTTTTAATAAAGGAATTGTCAAAAACTGTCTCTGTGTTTATATTATTTTTAACACTTTTTTGGTGAATAGGTAGGGAAACCTTCAGATTCTGATAAGCCCCCCCCCCCGCAGACCCCCACAACCACAGCCCAGGGTTGTAGGGAAGAGACCCTTGTCCCCATCCCAAAGCACACCCCCCAGGTTGAGGGCATGGGACCTGGTATGGTTCAGGAGGGGGTGGGGCTTGCTCGCCCCCCTCTTTCTTGACCTGCCAGGATGCATACTCAGATAAGGGTCTAGTATGAATTTTGGGGGACCCAACAACATTTTTTCTTTCTTTTTGTTTGTTTCCGGCAATTGCAACCTTAAGTCAATTTAAATGTAATGTGACTTTTTTTCTTCAGAAATTTCACTTTTGCTGCAGCATGTTCTATACATGGTACAGATGCACCAATTTACAGGCAGACTAAGGGGACCCCCAGACATTACATTTACATGAATTTTTCATTTTTATTGTTGTACTTTAAACATCATTAAAATCACTGCTCCTGAAAAAAACTATAGTTTTTAAAAAAAAGGAGTAGGAGGAGAAGGTGGAGTAGACAGCTTGGGCACCACTTGTCTGTGGTCATGTGGACCTTGTTGCTGACTGGTCCAGCCTTCCATGTAATGGTAACTGGTAGAGATAGCCTTGTGGGCAAAGAAATGGTGATCAGGAACGTGCAACTGCAGAACAGAGTAGTCTTAAAAAGGATTGTTGGTTTGTTTTTATTGCAATGAATGAGGACGGGCTTACGATTTACTCTCCCTAATCACAAAAACTGCAAAGTATTGAAAGCAAATATACAGTACTACAATATATATAGAAAACACACATGCAGCGCCTATATTAGAAATAGTGTCGATTCTGATAATAGTCCTTCAATTTGTGATGATAATTCCAAATCCGTCTAATCTTATGACAGCAATCTCCGAAATATCTGCGATGTAGAAAAATGGATGCATGCTTACCAGATGACGGCCTATTGTGCCGAAACGCGTCGGTTTCCTCCATCTCCTGCCATTTCTATGAGCTCTTTTTCTATTCATGATATGTGAGTATTTTTAATCTTCAATTCGCAATAAACCATTTTGAAATGGTATCACACGATTGTGGATGTTTTTCTCTTGCCCCTATACGTGTATTGCACACTGGATTACCCCCTGGATGTGAGACAAGAAGAGCTGGAGCCATCCCTTTCACCATCAGTGCCCACCCAGGGTTGAGGGTATCCCACCAGGAGGAGTATAGTACCAGGACCAAGGATCATTTTCCCAGCAACACCATACGTTCCACCAGGATAGGATTTCTCGTCTCCTGTTGATCGGATGAGCAACCACCCGGTTGGGATTAAACACCCACGCATATACTACCATTATCTGGTAAGCCTGCATCCATTTTTTCTACATCGCAGATATTTCGGAGATTGCTGTCATAAGATTAGACGGATTTGGAATCATCACAAATTGAAGGACTATTATCAGAATCGACACTATTTCTAATATAGGCGCTGCATGTTTGTTTTTTGTGAATCTTTGGACAATGTAGATCTGTTGTTTATGCGTGCTGCCATCCTAAACACTACATTATTGACACTTTTCTGTACTACGGTCACAGCTTCAATATTTGTATTCTTTTAATAGTGAGCGCGGGTTTCTGTTTTTATATTACAATATATATAGCACTTAGAACTATGTATGTAGCAATAAACTCTAGAACTATATACAGCATTATACTGAAAGCCCATTTCACCGACTTGTCTTTCTCTTAAACAGATGTCCCTCATTCACAAAAGATTTAATTTCTCCCTTTCCTCTCCTTACTATTTTTACTACCCCATTATCCACACCTATTGTTAAGTGCACACCCATTTCAACAGTCTACATTTGTTATCAGATTTTATTACAGTATATCACTTCTGGTCCATAGTTCACTACTAAGATAGTATGGGTAAAGGTGATTATACCTGTAGTCTAAGGTTGTTTTTTGAGTATTTGTTATATTATTTCTTACCAGTTTATAATGTACCTTGATATTTGTGGACTGTATCTTTATTTTACTGATGTTATATACATATGCAATCTTTGCGACTTTTCCCCTGCAAAATAATAGTAAAATATACAGTATATTCAACCCCAATTTTCAGCAAAACACTGTCAAAAGACCATTGTGAAAGCAACCTTTTATAGTGTGTGCTTCACTGTACTTCAACTTCACTGTGAACCAACACTGACCAGAGCTTAGGTGCATGACTTTGTCTAATGATGACTCAAGCAATTCATTGTATTTGATGGGAGGACTAATTTGATGGGAGGAATTCCCAACGAACCTCATTAGATCTTGTCTGAACATCCAAACAACTAATGTTCAGTCCCAACTTGCGTTCAGACTGAAAGTTAAGTTCATCCCTACATACAACCTCTGTACCCATAATATAATTATACAGAGAGCTGTGCTGATATCATCACCACTCCCTGCATTACTGAGGTCTGCCTACCACTGGTGAAGAGATGAAGTGGAAGAGGATCCTGTTAAATACATGACCATCCTAAAGACATCTGTAAAGTATAAAATAAAGCATAATTCTTATAGGGGCTATGAGGGGGTAACTGGGTGGTAGGGTGCAGCTCAGAGATGGTCTTTAAATGAACATAAAGCTAAATACACTCTAAATACCCAATGATGTGCAAGGAATATTAAAAACAGGATTTTGGGTTGATTCTGTGATCATTTTGCTTTATCTTTAATAAACCGACCTAGGAATATTGTTTTCCTAAATGAAATGCATAGTGAAAGGCAGTGTTAGGCAGACTTTATCCAAATGTCTTTTATTAAACCTAGCTGTTTAAGATATTGCCCAAAAAAGTGTCTCTTATCGTGCATTAAAGTGGAACTAAAGTCCTGCTTTTGTTTGCTGCGAGCAGGTAGTTTATTTTATTGCAGAAGAGATATGCAATATCTGTTTGCAGCCTCCCCTGGAAAGTAAACTGAGCTTCTCATGCACAGCTCAGCTATAAACAGCAAGCCCAATCCCTGTGTGCTGGAATGACTGCCTCCTGCTCATGAGTAATGCCATCCGCACTGACCAATTAATCCCTTTGAGCCACACCCTGCACACTCTCGGCACAGTTAAATCACGATGGTCACATGATCATAAACCCAGCGCCGACACCGAGAGATGAAGCTTGCTAAAAACCAGCACACAGGAAAAGATGCTGGCACTAGCGATGGACAGGACTGTTGGAAGACAGGTAACTATAAACTGCCTTTAGTTCCACTTTAAGTGTTAAGTACAATACTTAACTGTCATATTCCTTCCCGTATGTTGCCAGTGTGGCTGGATTGTGATTCTATGTGCACGAAAACAGCCAACAGCCACAAAAGACATTTAAAGTCAATATGGAAATGCTTTGAGCTTTGTCATGTTCAGTATTATTATGATAAACCATGGTACTCATCATCCAGTTAAATGTAAAATATAAATGATGACTAGAAGTAAGTGTTAAAATTCCACATTATTAAGCTATCACTACTGATTACAATGTATTTTATTTCCATAAATTACAGCATGAACTCTGTTATAAATAATTCATTTGATCTGGATGCTGTAACAATGATTTCTTTGTCTAAGCTTTATTTACACTCTCTGTGATTGAGTATCCTTTTGGATATTATTATTTATTTAATTAACTATCCACTAATGAAAATGCATACAGGAAACCACAGTTTCATATAATAGACCTTATTTAATAAGAATATAAGCAAAATGAATGTTAAAACAGGGATGCACACACTAGTGATGAGGTCATCATGAAGCAATGTTTGCAGAGAAATCTCTTGTTCACAGTTCCTCCAATAGGTAATTTAAATATCCATATTTGGCCTGTATGCCCAGGCAATCTTCTGGCTCCTACTGCAGGCAGAAGTCATTCATTTAGTGGTGGTACAACCTCCACTAAATGGCAACTTCCCTCTGCAGGCTGCAAGCACATTTGGATACAGGTATGAACGCAGCTGTACAGAAGCTTTGGTTGCTATGATGCTGGCAGCATCCTGTGTTCTAGCAACCCAGAATGCGATGCAGGCTAGCCACCTGTGTCTTCGAAACTGATGATGCCATTGGTTCTAGGACACTGCTCAGTCATTGGTTGTTATGGGGCAAAGCGGGACTTTTTTAATACAATAAATGTGTTGTTCGTTTACCTGCATCTTTGTGTAAGTCAATAACCAGGGTACTATGGTGAGTATGGGGCTTTTTACCCCTAGACCCCTCTGACCATTTACCATAACACCCTTCATTGCGTTATACATTTTTCTTATTTATTATAGATACATCACATGCATCCACCCCTGAGGAAGTGAGCTATGTCTTGCCAAACGCGTCGTGTTTATGAGATGCCTGTGCATACTGTATATCATTGCAAAAGTATTATGATGTATTTAATTGGCTCAGCAATTGTCATGCTATCCATGTATGTAAGATCAATTTTCAATAAATGTTCAAACTGTGTATACTCCTGTTACTTTGTTATTAGTGGCAAATGGTGCTCACCTCATATAAATTCACACGGCACTTTTCTGTGTATTTGTTGTGTATATAGGGATGGAGGTGCGTCACTGGTGACACCAGACCTTCCTCTTTTCTTTGTTGCAACCAGGGTACTATGTTTGAATACTCATTCAACTGGGGGGGCTAGATATCTTGGGGCCCTCTTATTTTTTATGGGCTTTTTTCCTCCCATTGCTGACCCCCCCATCCACTGGGACAAGGATGTACAAAAGAGGCCCTTGTTCACATTAACATGGGGACAAGGTGCTTTGCCAGGGGAAAGGGGGTCCAAGTAAGGTACCCTTCCTGTGGTCAGGGCATGTAACCTGGTATGGTTCAGGAAAGGAGTCTAGTATGGATTCTGGGGGGTCCAAAACAGTGTTTTTTCTATTTTTTTGTGGTGTCTCTCATGAAATCCATACCAAACTGTCATCAATGATAAGTGTCTGGTATGGATTTTTAGGTGCACCCTGGCTGCTTTGTTTAACCTCTTCATGACCGCCAGCAGTACATCTACTGCTGTGGGGCGGCAGCCCCAGGCGCCACAACATACCCGTACATTGTGGTGTACTTCCTGGTTTAAAGGCAAGCATGTGTGTGCCCCCTGCTGGTCTGTGCTGTGATTGGAAACAGCACGAGTTGGTCAGCAAGATACAGCCAATGATTTTGGCTGTATAACTGCTGATCAGCTGTGGCCAATCACATCAAACAGATGTGGTTAGATTTCTCTCTGCTTTCAGTTGCAGTTTTGAACTGGAAGCAAGAAGAGCCTCCAGCCAGTACCATTAGTACAGTGTCAGTGTACATTATTATCACTGATCACTGCATTAGTATCACTAGTGACGTCATTGTCAGTTAGTCAGTGTCCCTCCCAGTCAGCGTCAGTTAGTGCCAAATTGCCTGCCACACTATTATAGTCACATTATGAGTCACAGTTCACCGCCATTAATAGTAGAGTGTCTCTACAGATTCGTTTCTTGATCACAATCAGAACTATACTAGTGTCCCCAATAGTAAAGTGTCCCCAAACATTCAGTTTGTTTTTTTACCAAAGACAAGACCTACATGTATGAATAAATTACATTTTTGGATATGTTATATAACAGAAAGAAAGAAAGTAGAACATTTTTTTTTTTTAAATGTTCAGTTTTTTTTTTTCATTTATATAATAAAAATCCAGTGGTGAGCAAATATCCCCAAAAGAAAGCAAGCTCTATTTGTGTGAAAAAAATGCTATAAATGTAATGTGTTGCATGACCGCACATTTGCCAGTTAAAGAAGTGCAGTGCTGAATAGCAAAAAATACCCTGATTATGAAGGGGGCAAAACCTTCCAGAGGTCAGAGGTCAAGTGGTTAAATATATATAGGTTGTGTTCATTGTTCATTAAAGCCTGCCCATATATTTGGAGGTGCAATCATCACAGTTGTGGAGCATCTTGCCACAAGATCACAACATTACACTGCAACATGGGTGCAACATGGGTGATTTTCAAACACTAGTGTGTAAATGTTGAATGTTTAGTGTAATTCAAAATTGAATATTGCCTTCCACACATTTTGATGTTTGAACACAGTTTGAGCTGTTTAACTGAGATCTAGATGAACAAAGACTTCAAAGTTGATTTTTGGTCACAAAATATGTTTATTATACTGTATATATCTCACAAATAATTAAACATCCACTCTGTGTGCACTAAATGCTTTTCCAAACCCAGAAATGACATTCTCTGATTTAGTAAATGACCCCCCTTGTGATTAAATATGGAGTTAGATATTCTCTAATTTCTTCTTTCTGAACTTTTTGCAATGTTTCTAGTGTATCCAGGGTGGATAGTTTTACTGTTTTTTTTACAGAAAGTAGAAATATTGTTTTTTTTTCAAAATCTTTGGTCTTTTTTCGTCAATATAATAATAAATAAAAAACCCCAGTGATGATCAAATATCACCAAAAGAAAGCTCTATTTGTGTGAAAAAGTGACAGAAATTGAATTTGCATACAGTGCTCCATGGCTGAGTAATTGCCAGTTAAATTAGCGCAATCCCCTTGTCGTGATGGTAGTAAAACCTTCCGGTAGTCAAGTGGTTAATGTTTCATTTTTTTTTTTAAAGGAGCTTCTGCCTGACAAACAATTTTTACATTTCTTTTTAATATTGGTACATGTTCCCAAATGGCAATGCCCAACTCCTTATACATTTTTTTTTTACAATTCCTTGCCTATTAGCCTTAAAAATGGAAAGGATTTTTTTTTTTACATTCACCTTCCATTGACCTAGGGTTTGAACTAAAGTTTGCAATTTGCCAATTTAATGTAAATCGATTCCAAGCAGTTTCACCTATCAGTGGTGCACACAGAAATCCATTTTGGGTCTAGAGAACAGAACATGAGCAAAATATAGCTGATTTGCTTTTTTGTGTCAAAAAAAAGTATCTTTCTTAGTTATTATTATTATACAGGATTTATATAGTGCCGACAGTTTGCGCAGCGCTTTACAATGTTAGGGGAGACACTACAATTACAATACAATTTAATACAGGAGGAATCTGAGGACACTGCTCGTTAGAGCTTACAATCTAGGAGGGAGGATTAAATGATATGAAAGGGCAATAACTGTGGGGGATGAGCTGATTGAGAAAATAGTTGTTAGGTGGTGGCAGGATAGGCTTCCCTGAAGAGAAAAGTTTTCAGGGATCGCCTGAAGGTGGTTAGATTTGGGGACAGTCTGACAGATTGGAGTAGGGAGTTCCAGAGCATGGGAGAGGCTTGGGAGAAGTCTTAGAGGCGAGTATGAGAGGAGGTGATGAGGGAGCTGGAGAGTAGGAGATCTTGGGAGGAACGAAGAGGACGATTAGGTTGGTATTTTGAGACTAGGCTGGTGATGTAGCTGGGAGCAGAGTTATGGATGTCTTTGTAGCTCATTGTTAGTATTTTGAATTTAATTCGTTGGGTGAGTGTCAGCCAATGGAGGGATTGGCAGAGAGGGATGGAAGACGCTGAATGGTTTGTAAGGTGGATGAGTCTGGCAGTGGCATTCATTATGGACTGGAGGGGGGATAGTCTATTTAAAGGTAGGCCAGGAAGGAGGGAGTTGCAGTAGTCGAGGTGAGAGATGACCAGGAGCTTTGTGGTTTCATTGGTTAGGAAGGGGTGTATTTTAGAGATGTTGAGGAGGTTTAGGCAGAAAACCTTAGAAAGTGATTGGATGTGGGGCCAAAAGGAGAGTTCAGAATCCAGGATAACACCAATCACCCTAACATGTGGTGATGGGTGGATGGTTGTGCCATTGGTCTTGACAGAGAAGTCAGGGGAAACGGCACGTGGGGGAGGAAATATTATGAGTTTGGTTTTGGACAAGTTGAGTTTGAGGAAGTGGTGTGACATCCATCCAGGCAGATATGTCTGTTAATAAGTTAGTGATGTATGAGGAGATTGATGGAGTGAGTTGGGGGTGGAGAGGTCGATTTGGGTATCGTCAGTGTAGAAATGATATTGAAAGCCGTGGGAGGCTATCAGTCGGCCCAGGGAAGAGGTGTATATTGAAAACAAGAGAGGTCCAAGAACAGAACCTTGGGGGACCCCAACAGAGAAAGTAAGAGGAGAGGAGGAGGTAGAATTGTATGTGTACGTGACACTGAAGGTGTGATGGGATAGGTAGGACGAGAGCCACTGAAGAGCACAGTCACGGAGACGGAGGGAGTAAAATTTTTTGAGAAGGAGGGGGTGGTCGACCATATCGAAGGCAGCCGAAAGGTCCAGGAGTAGGAGTACAGAGTAGTGTCCATTGGTTTTAGTGGTTAGTAGGTAATTTGTGAGTTTAGGAAGGGCAGTTTCTGTGGAGTGTTGAAGGCGAAATCCAGATTGAAGGGGGTCAAGAAGGTTATTCTTAACAAGGTGATCACTCAGTTGGTTGTAAACTAGGTGTTCGAGGAGTTTGGAGGAAAAGGGGAGCAAGGAGATAGGGCGTAGATTGTTAAGATTGGTAGGGTCCAGAGATGGCTTTTTGAGTATGGGGGTGACCAATGCATGTTTTAGAGCATTGGGGAAGACGCCAGAAAAGAGAGAGAGATTGATTATGTGGGTTAAAGAGTACAGGATAGAGTCAGAGGGTGAATGTAGAATTTGAGAAGGAATAGGGTCCAGGGGACAGGTGGTTAGGTGGGCGTTAAAAGGAGTTTAGCAACTTTGTTTATAGTAGCAGGTTTGAATAAGGATAGTGTCGATTGTGCTTGTTGACATGGGGTGTTAACTGGGGGAGATGCCTGTAGAGTGGAGATTTCATCACGAATTGTGTCAATCTTGCTTTTGAAGTGATTAGCAATCTCCTGGGCAGTGAGAGAGTTAGTGGGCAGAAGTGGTGGAGGACGACGTAGGGAGTTGAAGGTAGAGAAGTGTTGATGGGGACTGGATGAAAAGGTGTTAATAAGAGTGGTAAAATAGGTCTGTTTGGCAGTGTGGAGGCGAGAATTGTATTTATGGAGGGCAGATTTGTATTGGTTGAAGTCCTTGAGAGACTTTGTTTTGTGCCACAGACACTCAAGGGCACAGCTACATTTTTTGAGATTTCTGGTGTCGTCTGTTTGCTAGGGTTGTAGGGGTCGAGGCCTGATTTTGTGTGTGATTTGTGAGATTTTTTCATAGAGGTGGTCGGCAGCAGAATAGAGGAGAGAAGTGTTGAGTTGGCGAAGGTTTCTATAGGTGACGGTTAGGCGATTGGAGGGGAAGGTGGTGCAAGACAGGGAGAGAGAGAAACTAATAAGGTGGTGGTCAGAGAGGGGGAAAAGGATTTTTGGAGAAGTTGCATGGAGCGCATAGATAGGACAAGACAAGGTTGAGGGTGTTTCCATCAGTGTGAGTAGAAGCCTGTACCCATTGCTTCAGGTCATTTGAGGAAGTTAGACTAAGAAGTTTAGAAGTAGCAGTAGTGTTATTGTTAACTGGGATGTTGAAGTCACCAAGAAGGATTGTGGGAATTTCAGAAGAGAGAAATTAAGGTAGCCAGGCAAAAAAATCATCAAGGAAAGTTGAAAGTGGTCCAGGGGGCCGGTAGATCACAGCAATTCTTAGGGAGGTTGGAGAGAATAGACGTATACAGTGGGCTTCAAATGATGAGAGGCAAAGAGAGGGAGGAGAGTGAAGAAACTGAAAGGTGCTCTGTGGGGATAGGAGGAATCCCACTCCACCTCCTTTGCATTCATTAGGCCTAGGGGAATGAGTCCAGAGAAGGACACCATGGGAGAGGGAAGCAGGAGAAGGAGAATCACATTCATGGAGCCAGGTTTCGGCGATAGCAAGTAGATTAAAGGAATTAGTGACAAATAGGTTGTGAACAGCAGTGAGCTTGTTCCGGAGGGCACTGGAAAAGGGGAGGCTGGTTTTGGGAATAAGGGAGATGGAGATTTAATTGCGTAGAGTGTTGTTGAATGAGGGAGGCCCAGGGTTTGGGGAAATATCTCCAGAGGCTAGGAGAAGCAGAAGAGAAAAGGGAGGCAACATGGGAATAAGATTTATATGAGGGGACATGCTTGAGCATCCTGGTTTTGTTAGCATGTGGGCTTAGAGTTAGAAAGAGGTGCTGAGTGCAGTAATAGGGAGAGGGGAGAAGTGAGGATGATATGTACAGATTGTGGGGTTGGGGAGAGGGGTGAAGAGAGGGGTGAAGAAAAGATAGTTTGAGGAGAGAGGCTGCTATTGTGAGAAGGAGAGGTAAGGAATGCATGTTTCAGAGAGGAAAGTGTGATGATTTGTTGGTTTGGTTACCTGTAGTCTGGTGTTATGTAAAGCAGTTTGTTCAAAAGTTTTCCTTTTATGGATAGTTCTGAAATTCCCATTAGGAACTAAAACATTAAGGTCTTCTATAGTGTCCCTATACCTTTAAGGAGGGGGCTACCTCCAGGCCATCTGCCTTCATCTATGTCATCAAGATGCATGTGCTTCCACTGTGGAGTCTCTCATCAGTTAGAGATAGGTCTGGAGGACGCAGGAAGCCTTGACGGGGCCCTCCAGCTTACACATGCATTAGCTAATGTGTGTTACCAATGCCCTGCTTTTTAACACATACTGTTAGACAGGTTAATTTGGATGGTTTAAAGCTGGTCGGTAAGTGAGCTTGGTTTTTCCTTGGATTATTTCCTTGGCTGTGTGTTATCTACCTGATGCCCTCCAATGCTCCTTACCATACAGACCAGTTATAGGTGGAGGCAGTGGCCTACTTTTTGGACATTTGATTTTCGTCAGGGAAACGCATTAACACCTTTGCAGTTATTTTGCTACCTTCTGGGTGTTCAGTGCGTCCCTATACCTTTTAGGAGGGATGGGCTACCTCCAGGCCATCTGCCTTCATCTATCTCATCAAGGTGTATGTGCTTCCACTGTGGAGTCGCTCATCAGTTAGATAGGTCTGGAGGATGCAGGGAGCCTTGACAGGGCCCTCCAGCTTACACATGCATTAGCTAATGTGTGTTACCAATCCCCTGCTTTTTAACGCATACTGTTAGACAGGTCAATTTGGATGGTTTTAGGCTGGTCGGTAAGTTATTATTATTATTACTATACAGAATTTATATAGCGCCAGCAGTTTGCGCAGCGCTTTACAAAAATTAAGGCAGACAGTACAGTTACATCACAATTTGGTACAAGAGGAATCAGAGGGCCCTGCTCGTTAGAGCTTACAATCTAAGAGGGAGGGTCAATTGAAACAAAAGGTAAAAGCTGTGGAGGGTGAACTGATGTAGAAAGAAAGAGTATTAGGCAGAAGCAGGATAGGCTTCTTTAAAGAGAAAGGTTTTCAGGGATCGTCTAAAGATGGATAGATTAGAAGACAGTTGGACTGATTGGGGTAGGGAGTTCCAGAGGATGGGAGAAGCTCTTGAGAAATCCTGGAGGCGTACATGGGAGGAGGTGACAAGGGAGCTAGAGAGCAGCAGGTCTTGGGAGAACCGAAGAGGGCGGCTTGGTTGGTATTTTGAGACTAGGTTAGAGATGTAGCTGGGGGAAGAGTTGTGGAAGGCTTTGTAAATTATTGTTAGTACTTTGAATTTTATACGTTGGGTGGAAGCCAGTGGAGAGATTGGCAGAGAGGGGGGGAGGACAATGAGCAGTTGGCAAGGTAGATAAGTCTTGCAGCAGCATTCATTATTGACTGAAGGGGGATAATGAGGAGATAGTTGCAGTAGTCGAAGCGAGAGATAACCAGAGAGTGAATTAGAAGCTTGGTAGAGTCATTGGTTAAAAAGGGGCATATTCTAGCGATGTTGCGTAGGCTGAGGCAGCATGATTTGGACAGGGATTGCATGTGGTCTTGAAAGGACAGTTCAGAGTCTAGGATTACCCCTAGCACCCTGGCATGTGGGGACGCACTAATAGTTGTGCCATTGATCTTAACAGAGAAGTCAGGTGAAGGGGCACGTGGGGGAGGAAATATCATGAGCTCAGTTTTAGATTGAGGAAGTGCTGTGACATCCAGGCTGATATGTCTGTTAGTAAGGCAGTGATCTGTGAGGAGACTGATGGGGTGAGCTGAGGGGTAGAGAGATAGATTTGGGTGTCATCGGCATATCAATGATAGCGGAAGCCATGGAAAGTTATCAGCTGACCCAGGGAGGACGTGTAGATCGAGAATAGTAGGGGTCCAAGGACAGAACCTTGGGGGACCCCAACGGTGAGAGGTGTTGGAGAGGAGGAAGTGGAGTTGTAAGTGACACTGAAGGTGCGGTGAGATAGGTAAGATTTGAACCAACGGAGGGCACAGCCATGGAGACCAAGCAGATTGAGTTTTTTGAGGAGGAGGGGGTGATCAACTGTATCAAAGGCAGCAGAGAGGTCCAAGAGTGAGAGTATGGAATAATGACCGTTGGTCTTTGCTGTTAGTAAGTCGTTTGTGAGTTTTAGGAGGGCAGTTTCTGTGGAGTGGTGTGGACGAAATCCAGACTGAAGGGGATCAAGAAGGTTGTTTTCAGAGAGGTGGTAACTCAGTCGGTTGTAAACTTAACATTCAAGGATTTTGGAGGCAAAAGGGAGTAAGGAGATGGGTCTTAGGTTGTTAAGATTGGTGGGGTCCAGTGTGGCCTTTTTTGGTATGGGAGTGACTAGTGCATGTTTTAGAGGGTTGGGGAATATGCCAGTAGAGAGGGAGAGGTTGAAGATATGAGTTAGAGTGTAGGATAGAGTCAGAGGGTGACTGTAGTAGTTGAGAAGGAATGGGGTCTAGGGGGCAGGAGGTTAGGTGGACGTTAGAGAGAAGTTTAGTGACTTCCTCTATGGTAGCTGGGTTAAACGGGAGTATTGATTGTGCAGTGTGAGTACAAAGAGTGTGAGGAGAGTGAGAAATCTGTAGAGAGGAGATCTCGAGGCAAATTGTATCAATCATATTTTTAAAGTGATAAGCGGTCTCCTGGGCAGTGAGCAAGTTGGTGGGTGGAGGTAATGGAGGACGAAGTAGAGCGTTAAAGGTGGAAAAGAGTTGACGGGGGCTCCGTGAGAGGTTGTTGATAAGAGTAATAAAGTAGGTCTGTTTGGCAGTGTGGAGGCAGGTATTGTTGGAGGGCAGATTTATATTGGCTGAAATCTTGCTGTGACTTAGTCTTATGCCACAGACGCTCAAGTGCGCGGCTCTTTTTTTTGAGGCTTCTGGTATCGTCTGTCTGCCAGGGTTGTAGCGGTCGGGGCCTGATTCTGTGTGTAGTGAGGGGGGCCAAGGTATCTAGGGTGGATGACAGTGAGCTGTTGTATATAGAAGTGGCCAGGTTGGGGCAGGACAAGAATGAGATTTTGTCGTAGAGACAATCTGTAGCAGAAAAAAGAAGAGAAGGATTAAGATGGCGAAGGTTTCTACGGGTAATTGTTTGGTAGCTGGAAGGCAAGGAGGAGGAAGACAAGGAGAGAGACTAATAAGGTTGTGATCAGAGAGAGGAAAAGGAATGTTGGAGAGTTTGCACGGAGTGCATAGGTAGGAGAATATGAGGTCAAGGCAGTTGCCATCAGTGTGAGTAGAAGCATGTGTCCATTGTTTTAGGTCAAAAGAGGAGGTTAGCTTCAGAAAGTTAGAAGTAGCAGGAGTGTCAAGATTAGCAGGGATGTTGAAATCACCAAGAATGAATGTTGGAATTTCAGAAGAAAGAAAGTAGGGTAGCCAGGCAGAGAAGTCATCAAGGAAGCTTGATACCGGTCCAGGAGGCCGATAGATCACAGCAATTCTCAACGAAACTGGAGAAAATAGATGAATACAGTGAGCTTAAAATGAGGAGAGGACAGAGAGGGGGGTGGATGAAGAGCTTGAAAAGTGCTTTGAGGGGATAGGAGGATTCCAACACCCCCTCCTTTTCATCCACTAGGCCTGGGAGAGTGAGTCCACAGGAGGCCACCATGGGAGAGGGCAGCCGAGGAAGAGAAGTCAGAATCTCGAAGCCAGGTCTCTGTAATTGCAAGTAGGTTGAAGGAGTTTGTTACAAACAGAGCAGGCATTCCAAAGGGCACAGGAGAAGGGGAGGCTGGTTCTAGAAATTAAATTGTGTGGATTGCACCTGCTGTCAGAGGATTGGGGGTGTCTGGTATGTTGTCCAAAGGTAAATGATGGTGGTCCTGGGTTTGGGGAAATATCTCCAGAAGTTAGGAGAAGCAGAAGGGTGAGAGAGGTGATATGGGAGTGTGACTTATGTGGGGTGACACTTCCCAGTGTACTGGAGGTTCTATTGGTATGTGGGTTCAGAAGTAGCAGGAGCTGATGAGTGCAGTAATAAGGAGAAGAAAGGAGTGAGGGTGATATATATAAATGGTGGGGTGGAGAAGAGGGGTGAAGGAGAGAGAGTTTAAGGAGGGAGGATGCAACTGTGAGAAGAAAAGGTAGGGAGTGCATGATACAGAGTGGGAGATTTAGAATCAGACAGGATGAGTGATGAAAAAGTTCAATGAGGAATCAAGTCACCTGTAGTCTGTTCAGACTGGAGTGTTCCGTTTATCGCTTTGTGCATTTGCTGAAGTGCTGAGCCGAAGTGTAATACTTAATCCAATATGAATACTTTATCCAAGATGATATTGGTCAATGCTATCCCTGGCAATGCAGACCAAGGCCTTTGCAGACTTCCAGGAAGGCTTATATTTATACTGAGTTGGGTGGGAGTATTGCCAATTAATCAATCAGGATTGCATAGGAGGGACACATTGCTAACAGAACAAACTTTTAACACCAAATGAAGACTACAAGACACCCCAGCAGAGCAGAAGGGCAGAGCAATAAAGATAGCATTGGCTCATATTTTAAGTATATACAATAAGAAAGCAAAATAAACAACACAATGATATGGACAGAGGCAAAGAGGTTGAAAGCAGCAAGGATTACCATTTAAACATATAGCAAACAGTGGATCATATGCAGAAAAGTTGGGAGCTTGAGTGCAGCAAGGATTACCATTTAAACATATAGCAAACAGTGGATCATATGCAGACAAGTTGGGAGCTTGAGTGCAGCAAGGATTACCATTTAAACATATAGCAAATAGTGGATCATATTCAGAAAAGTTGGGAGCTTGAGTGCAGCAAGGATTACCTGTGAAGGGATAGAGATAGAGAAGAGCCTTTTAGAAATTGCTGAGCTGAAGTGTAATACTTAATCCAATATGAATACTTTATCCAAGATGATATTGGTCAATGCTATCCCTGGCAATGCAGACCAAGGTAAGTGAGCTTGGTTTTTCCCTGGATTATTTCCTTGGCTGTTTGTTATCTACCTGATGCCCTCCAATGCTCCTTACCATACTGACCAGTTATAGATGGAGGCGGTGGCCTACTTTTTGGATTTTTTGGACTTCTATAGTGTGGTCCAGTTGTGAGAAGTGATGTCCCACAGGTGTGCAGAAACTATCTTCTTTATGTTCCTTGATGGTATGTCTGTGCAAATTCATCCTCACTTGCAACTTCTGTCCTGTTTCACCAACATAAGATCCTTTGCTACACCTTTTGCATTGGATGAGGTACACGACCTTGCTGGAGGTACAGCTGTATGATCCCATGATATTGAAGGTCCCATTTGTGTGTGTGTGTGACACTTTTGGATAAATTTATCTAGTTTCACAGTTTGCAGCATTTTTTATTGCAGGGTTGCAGGGTTTGATTTCATTATTGCTGACTTCATAATCAGAGTGAAGTTTCCTGTTGATTTCTTTATGTCTGGGGTTGGGTGGCTGTCTGAAAGCCAATACTTTATGCCCCACAGGTGTGCAGAAACTATCTTCTTTATTTTCCTTGATGGTATGTCTATGCAAATTCATCCTCACTTGCAACTTCTGTCCTGTTTCACCAACATAAGATCCTTTGCTACACCTTTTGCACGACATTGCTGGAGGTACAGCTGTATGATCCCATGATATTGAAGGTCCCATTTGTGCGTGTGACACTTTTAGATAGATTGATCAAGTTTCACAGTTTGCAGCATTTTTTTATTGCAGGGTTTGCTTTCATTACTGCTGACTTCATAATCAGAGTGAGGTTTCCTGTTGATTACTTTATGTCTGAGGTTGGGTGGTTGTCTGAAAGCAAATATTGGGGGGTTGTTGGAACATTTCTTTCAGAGTTTCCACACCAGAAATAATTTTTCGCACCAGAAATAACAGTCCTCTCAAAAGGCCTCACATTCTGCCCAACCACCAAATTGGATAATTTACAGGTATGGTCAGATATGGAGGAATTCTCCAGAAGACTAAGGCTCAAAGAATATTTTCACAGTAATGAAAGGAATATTAGAGACAATAGGAGGTGACAAACAGAAAAATAACAGCAACTTCACACCTCCATAAGGACGCAACCCTAAACTGGACACCTATTATGACAGCTTCAGGCTGCAAGTTACATCACTGAAATCCACCCAGCAAAAAAAAAATATTATACACGATCTGCACAACAATCAGGCCATAACCCTCAAACCAGTAGATAAAGGAGGCGCAGTCATTGTGATGGCTACAGACAAACATATACAAGAGGGTCAGAGGCAGCTGGCAAATACTACGTACTATAAAAAACTGCATTATGATCTGACCGAGGATTTTACTAAGCAATTAAAAGGTCTCATTCGATTCCAGATAATCCAGAAGTTGGAGACCTCTACATGCCGCCCAAGATTTACAAGGAAATCCAGGCAGACCCATCATAACAGGTATGAATACACTTACCGAACATATGTCAGGCCTTGAAGAAAATATTTTAAAACCGTTAGTCATGAACACTGCAAGTTTCCTGCAAGACACCACTGATTTTTTGTTTAAAATTTATCTTTATTTCATTTTCTGTTTTATCCACATACAACACAAAAAAAAAAAAAGACAAGAGGTATTTCCTCAAATACATCAGGCATTATACCATATCACAAATCATATATATTTTATACTCATTTTTTTTTCTTTCCCTTTTTCTTTTCTCTGTCCCACTACTATAGGGTCTATCCAACTAATTTTTTGCTTTTATAATTTTTCATTTTAACTTTATCTTATCCTTCTTAACCTTAACATTTACCCCATTTAGAGTAGGCTTAGGACAAAGTTTGCCCATCTACCATACTAATCCTTGTATACATATACCTACACTCACCATTCACATCAAACACTCAGTCCCATACTTACAGGGTAAGAAAAAAAAAAAAAAGAAAATCGAGTTCCCTCCTCTCTCCCCCCTCCGATATCCCCTACAAACACTCGGCAAATTTTGTTGCGTTCTTGAACTCCTCCCACTTCTTCCATGTCTCCATTATTTGTCTCTTACCTCCCATCTTAAACTCTAAGGCTTCCTCCATTAGACGCATCTCCGACATCTCACACACCCATTTCCCTATGGATGGTTCTATCCTTTTTTGCCAGTTCTTTGCTATTACTGTACGGGCCGCAACTAGCATATGTCGCAATATGTCTTTCTTGATGTTCTTTATTGATCCGGGAATAATTGGCAATACCGCTACCTCTATATTTGCTTGTAAATTTGTATCCTTTATTTTTCTGTATACTGTATGTCAAATATTTTCGCCCAGAAAGGCTCTACCCCCGTGCATTACATAGTTACATAGTTTGTCAGGTTGAAAAAAGACACAAGTCCATCCAGTTCAACCAAAAAAAAAAAAAAAAATAAAAAAATAAAAAAATGTATATACATATATACACATACAACCAAATAATCCCATATACAATCCTTCACCCACAGTTGATCCAGAGGAAGGCAAAAAAACCCCAGCAAAGCATGGATCCAATTTGCTATAACGGGGGAAAAAATTCCTTCCTGATTCCCCGAGAGGCAATCGGATTCACCCTGGATCAACTTTACCTAAAGATGTTGGTACCCAGTTATGTTATTTACATTAAGGAAAGAATCCAGGCCTTTTTTAAAGCAACCAACCGTGCTGGCCAAAACCACCTCTGGGGGGAGTCTATTCCACATTTTCACAGCTCTTACTGTGAAGAAACCTTTCCGTATTTGTAGATGAAATCTTTTTTCCTCTAGACGTAAAGAGTGTCCCCTTGTCCTTTGTGATGACCTTAAAGTAAATAACTCCACACCAAGTTCACTATATGGACCACTTATATACTTGTACATGTTGATCATATCCCCCCTTAATCTCCTCTTCTCAAGAGA
>BLSH010287346.1:465447-481206 GCA_018402905.1 Glandirana rugosa | reverse complement strand
GTCTGTATATAATTAGTAAACTACCGTCTACCTTATAACCTATCTTGTAATTGTCTTAAACTCGTTAATGAGAATGTCATCTTATTTGGAGAGGTACGTTACAGATTACATATATTTTACAATTATTTCTCATTTCTCCTCCTATTTGCAGGTATATAATCATTTACCCTTCTCCTTGAACCCTTTGTCTAGGGATACTTTCTTACCTTTTTCGCTAATCCAATTGAGTATTATACTGTTATGGACATTTCAAAGTTCTCGCTTTAATATTTTAGAATTGTTCTACCATATCTACAGGTCACCTTGATGTATTCTAGTTTTCCTTTTTACATATTCTGTTATATTCTTTGTAACATTTAAAAGATGGTAGTGTTCCCTCATTTTTATATTTTTTAAATGCTCTTTTCTTATCATTTATAACTTTTTTAAAAATCTTTGGCATTGATACCATATATGCAACATATTGCCAGTGTCGGCCATACATCTCCAGCATATTGGTTGATTCCCTTCATTGATCTTATGTAGTTCCACTGGACATCTATACCATCTTGTTAAGATTTTATAATTTCGCTCTTGAAACTTTACAGGTATTGTCATATTATGAGTTAACCTAATCGCTTTTTCCATTCTTTCATAGGGATCTGTTTCCCAAGTTCCTCTTCCCATTTACTAATATATGGACGTTTATCCTCCTCTTTACTCTTTATTAACATTTTATATACATTAGACATTGCATGGAGAGGTTTATTCTACTGTAAGAGTAATTGCTCAAATTCTGTTAATGTTCTATCCAATATTCCATCTGCCATCAAATGATTAATATATGTCTGGAGTTGTTTATATTGTATCCACTTCTTTCTATATTGTAATTCCCAGACCTCTAGTGAGGGGAAATTTCCATTCACTACTGTCTGAGTGATTCTCGTATTTTCTACTCTTTTCCATTTAAGGAATACCTGGGCCTCCATCGCAGCTGGAAACTCCTGATTTGAAAATAAAGGAGTCATGGGTCCTATTCTGGTTGACAACTTTTCTTTTCTAAGGACAATGTCCCATACCTTAAGTGTATCTGCTACCAAAAATGGAATATTGTTCTTCCTAGGTCTCAACAGTTTTGGGACCCATGGGAGAGACCTCAACCTCTGTGCACTAATATCTTCTTCCAACCCCACCCATTGTATCTTCCCGGCATTATGGAACCAACCAGTCTACTACTCTTGTAATATGGACCGCCTATGAGTATGTCTTAACACCTCCTTCATTTTTACTGTTAATCAGAATATTTTTTATTAATTCATGCATTCCGCCTTGCCCAAACAAATTCCCTTATTGCCTTATTTAACTGATTTACTACTGTCATTGGAATAATTGTTGGAACTGTTTGAAAAACATATAAAAATTTAGGCAATATATCCATTTTTATTATATTGATCCGACCACTCCATGAAAACCTCCCTTTAACATATTCTTTAAGTAACTTCAGTGTTTTAAGAATTAATGGGGAGTAGTTCAACGCCCACATTTTACTCAAATATTGGGATATCTGAACTCCTAGATATTTAATTGCTGATTTTTGCCATTTGAAGGGAAAATTCCCTTGTATGGACTGCCAGTTATTTTTTGATATTGAGATGTTTAGTACCTCTGATTTATCGTAATTTACTTTAAAGTTACTAACAGCCCCAAATTGGTTTAATTCTTTTATAAGATTTGTTAATGTTGTTACTGGGCTGGAGATATACAGTAATAGGTCGTCTGCATACACAGACATTTTATATTCTTTACCTCTAATGTTTATTCCCTGAATATTTACGTTATTTCTTATGGCTGTTGTTAAGTATTCCATAGTCAGTATATATAATAAGGGGGACAAGGGGCATCCCTGTCTAGTCCCATTGTGTATCTCAATTGGATCTAATAATATCCCATTTGCCTGTACCCTGGCAGTAGGGTTCCTATATAGTGTCATAATTTTCTGCAAGAGTAGGGGTCCTATCCCCCATTGTTTTAATGTTTCCTCTAGAAACTCCCACCCTACCCTATCAAATGCTTTTTCAGCATCGATAGATAAAAGGCAAGATGATGTACTGTGTTTCTGTGCATATTCTACCAATGTCAGGGTTTTCACTGTATTGTCCCTTGCCTCTCGGCCCTCCACAAATCCCACCTGATCTTTATTAGTAAAATTTGGTAGTTGAGGCGTGATCCTGTTAGCAGTAAGCTTTGCATATAACCTGAGGTCAATATTTGTTAATGAGATTGGCCTATAATTTGCACATAGTGTATGATCTTTGTCTGGTTTTTGAATAAGTGATATATGTGCTTCCATGCCTTGGGTTGTAAAGGGCCAAGATGACGAGATTGAATTAAAGGTCTCAAACAATATAGGAGTCAAACCATCTCTAAACTCTTTATAAAAGCTTGGTGTAAACCCGTCTGGGCCAGGGCTTTTGCCCTGGACCAGGGAGCCCACCGCCTTTTGGATCTCTGCAATTGAGAAATCTTTTTCCAGATTCTCCATTATTTCTGCTGGCAAGGTAGGAATTGCATTCCTCATAATATATTGACAAATTCTTTGCATATAGAGTTCTGGATTATCTTTCTTTAAAGGAATCTAAATATTGTACAATTTGGCGTAGTATGAAAAGAATATCTCAGAGATACTCTTCGGGTCATATGTCATCTCCCCAGAAGATTTAAGTATTTTATTGATGACTGTCGTTGGGTTTTGTTGGCGTACTGCTCTTGCTAAGAGCTTACTTGGTTTATTCCCCAGTTGGAAGAATATGGCCCGATTTCTGTCCCTGAGTTTTAAAGTTTGTTTGTTTGAGATATTCTGTATCTCTAGTTGTTTATCCGTTAGGGTAATTTGTTTTTTTAGTTGGGTGCCTGCTTGTGTATTCTTTCCAATTCTGCCACATCACTCAGTAGCGACGATAGCCTACGCGCTTTTTCTGCTTTCGCCCTGGCTCCATGTTTTATAACTAGGCCGCGTAGTAATGTCTCCTATTGTATAGGGAGCGATGTACTATCCCCTATATGGTCGGCCACAAAGTCCTTCATTGCCTGAGTGATATCTGTGGTACAGATCTCATCTTTCAATAAGTTATCATTGAGTCTCCATGACCATTGTGCTCTCCGGGCTTCAGGCATGTTCAGCTCCAGGAACACAGGGGCATGATCTGACCATATTATACTACCTATCTTAGAAGACATTACTTTCATCAGTCCAAATTGGTTTATAAAAAAATAATTCAGTCTTTGGTATGTTTTATGTACTTTCAAAAAGTATGAATAGTCCGTGTCCTGTGGATGGAGAGCCATCTACAGATCTACCAATCTGTTTTTGTTAAGAGTGCTTTTAAATTTGTTGGTCTGGGTTAGGTTTTGGAATGTTCGGGAGGCCGTAATGTCCAATTTCTGGTCTAATCCGAAATTGAGGTCTCCCCCAATGATTACTGTCCCTTCTTTTCTCTCCATGAGGTCCATCAACAGCTGATTACCCACCTTTATCTGATCCTGATTAGGCAAGTATACATTAATCAAGGTAAATTTCTTCCCATAGATAGAAACTTTTATCATCAATGACCTACCATCTCTACCTCTCCACGTTTCTAAGACCTGATGGGGTACCGATTTATGTATTGCTATAGGTACCCCTCGTGATTTGGAGTATTTAACCGCTTGCCGACCGCTGGTCGGCAATTGACGGCGACAGAATGGCTCTGTAACGCAAATCGCCGTCATACGACGGCGGGCGCGATACAGAGCCATTGTGAGCGCTCACTGTGTTCGGGGGGGGCCAGGGAGCGGGTGCGGCGGCTTCGATTGCCGCCGGCCACCCGCGATGCCCCCCCCCGGAGCGAATGAGCGGAGGTCCGTGTATGTAAACACGGACCTCCGCTCTGTGTGAGGGGGAAGGGAAGTGATCACAGCCTTCTCGTACATGAAGGCTGTGACCACTTCCTTTCCCCAGCTAGGCAAGTCCCCCCACAGTAAGAACACACCCAGGGAACACAGTTAACCCTTAGCGCGCCCCCTGCAGGTTAACCCCTTCACTGCCAATGGCATTTACACAGTAATCAGTGCATTTTTATAGCACTGATCGCTGTATAAATGCCAATGGTCCCAAAAAAGTGTCAAAATGGTCCGACATGTCCGCTGAAATATCGCAGTACCGCAAAAAATCGCAGATCGCCGCCATTTTTAGTAAAAAATAAAAAAAAATTAAAAACCCCAAAAATGAATTCTCATCATCCGTAAACGCAACCACTTTTGCGCAAACCAATCAATAAACGCCGATTGCGATTTTTTTTATCGCAAATATGAGGAAGAATATAAATCGCCCAAAAACGGTGAAAAAAAATGTTTTTTTATATTTTTTTTTTGGATTTGTATTTTAGGAAAAAGTAAGAAATTTGTGTTTTTTTGCAAAATTGTCGCTCTTCTTTTGTTTATATCGGCGATCAGAAATGACGCAGAGGGGATCAAATACCACCAAAAGAAAGCTCTATTTGTGGGAAAAAAAGGACGCAAATTTCGTTTGGGTACAACGTCGCACGACCGCGCAATTGTCAGTTAAAGCGACGCAGCGCCAAATCGCAAAAACGGCTCCGGTCCTAAAGCTGGAAATCCTTCCGGTCCTTAAGTGGTTAAAAGAGTCATGATACCATGTTGGATAATACTTATTTTGTATATTGGATATGTGGTCCGTGCGAAAATGTGTCTCCTGGAAAAAAATAATATCAACTTTCTGTTTATGGAGTGAGTATAGAATTTGAGACCTCTTAATTGGGGAGTTCAGTCCTCTAATATTACATGTACATACCTTTATTGAGCCCATATCGATAGGGGAGATCAGAGGAAAAGGAGAAAAAAAAGGGGAAGTTTGTAATATAGAAAGGGAGAGGAAAAAAACACACTACCCACCTATACACACACAAACTCTCTAATACTCTCACTCACTCTTTTTCACCACACAAGTGGTGACAATGTGTCCTAACCCTGTGACTCTGAAAGTCTTATCTAATCTAAATAAGATCCCTAATGGGGAGATTGTGGTGTTCTCCAAGATCTCAGCGTCGGGTCCTCCGCCCCCTGCCGAGCCTACACTAGAATACTTTGAACTGTCTATAATCTATATACATGATTCTCCTTCAAAGAGGGGAAGGAAGAAGAGGGGGGGGGGAGGGGGGGAAGGACAGAGAGGAGAAACACAACTACTCCCTACCCTATAGTGGATTGCATCATGTCATTTATATATTTGAGCCTGCATTTACAGTGTCATGTATGTATGAACAGCCATATACCTGTATTAATATCCATGTTATGACCCCCCCATTCTTTTTAAACTATGTCCATAGTGTATCTCTTGTAAACAAGTGCAAGAGAAAAAAAAAAGAAGAAAAACACCTCTATTCCCCAACCTGTAGTGATATAACTCATATAACATATATGAGTGCATTTTCTGTGTCAATTATGCATACCCCCTCAAAAACATATTTCTGTGCATCACCAATAAACAAGTGAACCCAATAAAAAAAAACAAAAAAAAAAAAACATCTATTCCCCAACCTATAGTGATATACCTCATATTACTATACCTCTAAAGGTGATCAGTGATCAGTTATACCCCCTCAAAATTTTTTAACTGTGCATCACCAATAAACAGGTGTACCCGACAATAAAAAAAAAAAAAAAAAAGACCACTACCTATAAATAACCTACAAAATATTACCCCTCATTCCCTGATTCTTTTTAATCAATATCACCTTTGTATGAAGTGCAAAAAAAAAAATGTTTTCCTTTCCTTCTCCTGCACAGACATATACCTGTACTAACATCTATGTTATGACCCCCCCATTCTTTTAAAACAATATCCATAGTGTATCCATTATAAACAGGTGCAAAAAAAAACCTGGTATGGTATAGCTCATATACCTATACATCTAAAAGTGCATTTTCCGTGTCAATTGTACATACCCCCTCAAAAATATATTTCTAAAGTCCTCTCCCTCCCCACCCCCTATCCCCCTCCCCATCCCATCCATCCCCACAATGCACTTTTTACTTTATCTACTGAAAAATAATCTCTTATTTAAATTCTCAAAATTCTGGGGCCATAAGGGTAGTTCCTTCTCCCATAATTGGAATTTTTCCAGAAAAATTGGAAGGTCCGTTATGTCTCGGAAAGTCATTTTTTGACCATTGTGATACACAAACATCTGAAAGGGAAACCCCCCAACTGTATAAGATATCCTTTTCCCTCAAGGCTTCCAAAAGAGGTCTAAGTGCTTTTCTCAGGGCTAAGGTATATTTTGAGATGTCTTGAAGCAAGATTATCTGCTCCCCATCAAAATCAATGGTTTTCTGTTTCCGGGCCGCTGCCATAATCTGTTCCTTAATATGGGCATAGTGCAGTTTGCATATCACATCCCTAGGTTTTGCCGGGTCTGCCTTTTTCTGACCAGGTGATCTATGTGCCCGATCGATTATCAGTTCTGCTGCAGGAATACGCTGTAACAGTGTGTTAAATACTCCCTGTAGTGTTGGGATTAGATCATCGGTCCCAGTTGCCTCCAGCAAACCTCTGACCCTGATATTTTGTCGCCTGTTGCAATTTTCTAAGTCACCTATGGTAGCAATAAAATATTTAAGACATTGATCCGATTCTTGTTTTTCCTTTCCTAATTGCGATGATTTTTGATCTTGGGTCGTTATCTTTTGTTCCAGCCCTATCATCTTTCTCCTGGTTTCATCTATGGATGATTTAAATGTTTGTATTTTGGTTTTATATGAATTTTCCAATCTTTGTATGTATTTATCCATATCTTCCCGTGTAGGTAATGATTGCATACATGCTTGTATATCCCATATCTCTTCTTGCTTTCTGTTCTTTCCTGATGTTCCCTGTTGTGGGCTTGAGGGGGTGCTACCCCCAGATTGTTGTGTCCCTCTGATACTTGAATCAAAGCTAATACTCAATTCTGAGGAATTCAGTGACATATCTTGTTTCTGTGCTTGTTGAAAGTAGCCTTTTATGTCTGTATTCTGGGATAATTGTGTAGCTTGTATATTCTGAGTCTTTGGGGTGTTTTTATTTGTACCTCCTGTTGTTCCCCCTTTTCCTTTCTGTGTTTGCGACCCCTTGGGTGCCATTTTAAACTGCTTCTACTACTCTTATATAGGTCCTGTTGATGGTCTATGTTGCTTTCTGGTATTATTTTATATACGAATGTTGTAACTCAATAATATCCAATAAATTATGCAAGATAGGATAAAAGTTCTATATTTTCCCTCCAGATTCCCGGTAATTGAAATAGATATTTTTGTCCCTTGGTCTCAGTTTGGTATTTCAAAAAGAAAAAGAGAGCATCCAATATGCAAAATGATTACTTACAGTTCAGCTTTTTTTTATTTATTTGGCTGAGTTCTTTGTAGATCCCGTGGATGAGTTTCCCAGCTGCTTCAGTGGTCCTACCTCCGCAAGCCTTGGATATTCCGGGTCAACTGGCGGATGATTTTTCTTTTCTGCCCTATGAATTATATGAGTCTATGGGGGTAACCTTTTCCTGGCAGGTACAGGATAGACTGACCCATGTCCTGGGCTGTGTATGTTCTTCCACTATCCGGGCGTCGCTCACTTTCAGAGTTGACCAGGCCGGTACGTATTGTAGTTAGGGCAGTATTACCCTCTCTCTCCAACAGGATAGCTCCCTTGTATTGTCTATTCTTGCCAGGCTAAGGGTGCGGGGAATGGCAGTTCATCTGTAGTACTTGCTCCCAGCCTGTAGGGCTTCCCCTCTGCTCCTACCCCTCAATATAGGTATCTATTCATGCCACTCTCCCGTGCGGGCAATCCCCTCATTCCAGGCTCCTGGGATAGTGACCATGGCATAGTGAAAGTGGATTGCCAGCTACACCTCTGTAACCCGGCATTCCCCTTTCAATCCCTGAAGGTCGCAGGGGAGCAACAAGATGGTGTACCCCCATGTGCTGGCTAGGTTTTTCCTCGGTGCTCACCAGTCCCACCCGGGTTGGAGTGGGGGGGTGTAATGTTCACCTATAGGTCTCAGGCCAGTTACCACCTTCCATTGCCAGGCTCCGAGCTACTCGCTCTGGTTGGCGTGACGTACCGATCGAGCTGTGCAGCAAATGCGTCTCCTTGTTTGGACGTCTCCTTCTCTCTGAGCCGTCCATACCGCCCGGGGATTGCTGAAATTTGCTCCGGTATTCTGCGTCTTTCCGCCTGTATGGGGAGGAAGAACCGTCTCCTTCTCCATCTCTCTCTCCCCTCAGGTCTATGGTATACTCCCCACCAACCCCCGCAAATGCTCTGGTATCCATGGCTGCGGTATTTGTTTTAGGGATACCCAGCCATCATATTAAATGGCTCAGACCTTGCAGAGCGGAGCTACCATGCTATGCGGCCATCTTTGACAAGCTCCACCTCCCCCACTGATTTTTTGAACAAGCTCAACAATATACAACAATTACTACCAAGTGCAGTTCTAGTCACTATGGATATAGAATCTATGTACAGTAACATCCCTCACAAGGATGGGTAGGCTGCATTTCACAGATTCTTATCATCCTCACCAAACCACAAATACACTGCTGAGGATGTTACACAGCTCATCAAATTCATTCTTACACACAACTACTTCAATCTCCAGTGTATGGGTACTGCTATGGGAAGTAAAATGGCACCCCAATATGCAAATTTATTTATGGCTGACCTGGAGGACAAATTCCTGAACAGCATTCATCAAAAGCCATACAAATATTATTGCTATATCGATGATATTGTCATTAAATGGACAGAAGGTGAAGAAAATCTAAAACAGTTTTTCTCATTGATCAACACTTTTCACCCATCTATCAAACTTAAAATGGAGTACTCTAACACACATGTCAACTTCCTAGACACCACAGTATACATCAGGGATGACAAGCTTCACACTTCTATATACAGAAAACTGACTGATGCAGCTATCTCCATTGTTCCAGTTTTCACCCCCAACACACTAAACGAGCCATCATACACAGCCAGGCCACCAGATACCACTGAATATGTTCAGATCCAGAAGACAGAGATAAACATCTCATAACACTAGCAGACTCCTTCCATAAGAAAGCTTACAAAGACAAAACCATCAACAACAGCATAAACACAGCCTTGAAAACCCGAAGTGAAAATCTCCTCCAATACAAAGAGAAAAAACAAATAGCCGTGTACCTCTAGTCACCGCATACAACCCAGCACTAGAAGGGATAATCAAAGATTTACAACTGGAAAAATGGGAGAGGTGTACTCACTTTTGTGAGATACTGTATGTATATATATATATATATATATATATATATATATATATATATATATATATATGAAAATAGAAGTATAGGAAAACACATCCCATATTCCTAAATAGACCAATTTCATTAAGTATTAATAGAACTCACTGTCATTAAAGGACATTAGCTAAGTCCCTGGATCTTGATCGTTTCCCTAATAGCTAACAGGCATAAGCAAACTGAGACAAGGTCAATGCATTGGACAGTTGCTGAACCCAATGGCAATTCCATAAACCCCCAAAAAAATAGAGCTCAAGCCCCAATAAAGTCTTTGGGAGCTTAATCTTGTAATTTTTTTCTGGCCTTTTTGAAGGGCGATTTAGTTAAAAAAAGAATGGGTATCTGGGTACTGCCATTGGGCTCTTGTACCAATGCAAAAACATTTCTTAAAATACAGTTGAGCAAATAGCAGGTCTGCGACATAAAGAGCATAATTAAACATGCACAGTTCCTTTAACCCTTTTGCTGCCAGAGTTGTTTTTGCATTTTTTTGCACACATGTTTAAAAATCATTTTAGGCCTGAAGATTGCATAACCCCCCAAATATTATATATATTTTTTAAATCAGACACCCCAGAGAGTAAAATAGTGATGGTTCCATTATTTTATTTTACACAATATTACTACAAAGTTCTAGAAAACCCAAAATGTCAGTAAAAAATACACTAAAGTTAATTGTAGGGTACACAAACACAACAAATTACCCAATGTTTTGGTAAAATATAAAAGATGAGTTTGCAAACAATAGATGCCCCACATGTCAAATCTTAAATTTGCATACACCCATGAAAAGGCAACAAACTTTGTTACCCTATATTTTCTATAGGGGATGCTTTAATTGTCCCCTACAGGTCATCAATTTAGTGTTACAGAGGAGGTCTGGTGCCAGAATTATTTCTCCCACTTTGGTGTGCCCAGCGATATGTAACTGTGTATCGTAATCAACGCTTTCATCCGTAGGTGCCACCAACATGTTCATACATTCATATACAGTATGTATTTGTATTTTTTGTGCTTAGATGTAACTTTAATATTTTATAATTTTAAAAAATGGTTTTTTTTACTTAACTTTTTTTCATTACATAGGGGACAAAAAGTCCCCCATGTGATGGTGACGGGTTCTCTTTAAAGAGACATCTAAGTGCACTACATTCTTTTCCAGCCATACTGGCAAGAGCCCAGAATACATGGCAGGGGGGTGCGCGTAGGGGGAGCGACTGTTACGGGGGGTGTGTGGAAGTAATCCACCACCTGCAGAGGTGACGGACCGCTTCCATCTGACACCTAGAAGTTGGTTTGTCAGATATATTGTGTGCCTGAGCAGTGTACACCAGCAAAAGTGACATTGCCTATCCACTAGATAATGGCCTGGTAGGGATTTGGAGCCCCCCCCACACTTGTGTTTCTTAAAGGCACAATGCACATTATTTTGTAAAAGTGTCCTTTTAAGAAAAAATGAGTGGCCACTGGATAAGGGCATAAAAAAGAAAACAATAGTATCAGGAAACCACAACATCCAGCCTGGTTGGCCAGGAAAGGGAAGGGAAGTGAATGTGTTCCCCCAACTGAACCCTAATCCACATGCCCTCAGTCACATGCCCTCGACATTAGGAAGGTACTATCAATGATCAACCATGTTAAATATAAATTTAATAGGGTGATGGTTAATGACAACCAAATTGAAATATAAAAAACAAAAATAATCAGTAGGGACAATATTTCATTACTTTCTCATATCTAATTAGGAAAATGCACAATTCTCTTAAATGAACCCTGTACTATCGGAAATGCAGGGGTTTCCTGACACTTTTCTAAGAATACTTTTAACTTTTAACCTGGAACAAGCCTAAATATTAGTAAATCAAAGTTCTGAACACTCGTTCAAGGTCAGTTTCCAAGAAAGTACTGAAGACATATGTTCAGCATAACAGCCAGACACATTGATCCAGATGCAGGCTGCTTACCTCCCAATGCCTCATTAAAGGCAGAGATAACAGCTGGTAGTGGAGAAGATGATACTGTCTCAGTGAATAGCATATTTCTATCATCTTCTCCTTCTACTTCCTCCAAAACACAGACTCTTGCCCATTAGTCTACTCCGTAAGATGTTTATACAACTGTTCAACAGCGTACAGCCTTGCTTGGGGGCCTTTCTACTCAGGTCCTTTAGAAGACACCTCACTCATAGACAATGACCTACAAAAAAATAGGGACCACATTTCAGCTCTGGAGGGCCTTGTGAGTGAGCTAGAGGATACAGCGGTTCCATTACATTTCAGATTTAAAGGTTACTTTCCAATGGGTAGATGCAGAAGCCCTCAAAATGGAGGAGCTTTAAAACAGATTTAAATGTAGTAACTTCAGGATGGTGGGGTTCCCAAAAACGTATAAGACACAAGTCCTCCTCATATAAGATTTTTTTTGTGACATCCACTATATCTACAGTATTTGATCCCCAAGTGTACATTAAACAAACATCTAATTGTCCTACAGTTAATGGGCAAGGTGTGGAAAACTACTAAAATAGGAGGAAATGTGCAGACTAATGGCCATATGAGCAATTTAATTTATGTCTGTATCTCTTTGGGGAAATAAACCTTCTATAATGTCTGCAATTATGCCATGTGATAATATTTTATTATATCTTTTCATGTGACAACACTGAAGAAATGACACTTTGCTAAAATGTAAAGTAGTGAGTGTACAGCTTGTATAACAGTGTAAATTTGCTGTCCCCTCAAAACAACTCAACACACAGCCATTAATGTCTAAATGGCTGACAGATATAATAAAATATTTACAAAAATGTGAGGGGTGTACTCACTTTTGTGAGATACTGTATGCCCATGTATTTTTTTACAAAACTCCATGGCTTACTTCCCTCTATGCTGCAGATCACAATGGGAAAAATAATTAAGTCAATTTTGTGAGGAAATCCTACAAGGAATGACCGAAGTGGTCCTCTACACACAAGTTAGCCAAATTTTACATATTTTACAGAGTCGATCATAGACCTGAATTTTTGAATAGAGTAAGCATACTTGAGACTTTAAATTGTGCTGAATGTGACTCACCACAAGGTGACATAATTAACCTACTATGGAAATTCCCCAAACTCTTAAGATATTGGGATTAAATGCTCAGAAAGAATATTCAAGTCTTCGGGTACAACTCAACAATACCCCCTCATTTATATATTTGGGCACATTCCGTTTCCCACGTCTTTTTTTTTTTTAATCAGACTTTTATTTTGAAAAAGAGAATTTTTTTCATTTTACACATACAAAAGCCCAGTCATACATCTGAGGAAAATAGAAAAACAACACAATAAACCCCTAACCCTCCAACACTCTCTTCTCAAATACTGGTCTCTAAACATCAGAGATCAAAATACCCAAACACCCAATACACAGCATTACAGAGTAACTGGCAATTGGTATGCTTTGTGAAGTTGTATATTATAATATAATAATACTATAAAAAAAATCTCATTCACAGCAATATGGTATATTGAACAATCTTATGGTATAAGACATGATTCAATAAATGGTTATTTGTGCAACCCTCTCAGCTGGAATCACTTTATACAACCATGGAATTCAAACCACAACTACATGTAGTTCCCAACCATTATCTGTTCACTAAGATGAACCACATATCATTTGAGGTACCCCTCTGGGGACAACCAGGGACTCAAAAGCTTAGAGACATCCCCACATACTATATATATATTTTTTTCCTTTCAATATTGTGTCATTTACAGCTTGTACCTAGTCTGAGTGGGTGGGAGTGGTGCCAACCATCTCTAAGCTATAAGCTTACATGCCTGGAAAAGGCAACTTTCTCCCACTTTAGAATCATACATTTTCCTTGCAATTTCTAAAACTTTTTATTTGTGGCACATAGAGTGACAGTTCTCAGCTGAGTTTCCAACATACTACCCTAATTGGAGGACTGGATTGCTGACCTCTTATGAATAAGTTACCTATGAAGATAGGAGATTGTGTTGTTAATTATTAAAGATTTTCCAGTTTGCTATTCTAAAATTATTTCATCATACTCATTTTATGCATGTTTATTTTATGCAAATTGTAAATAGAGTTATTTAGTTGATGTGCAATGATGATTGAATTACACAGCCAGCTCAAAATAATAGGAATCACACAGGCAAACCATAGATAGAGGGGAGGGGGTGAGGTGAGGACTAGTCTGTCTACAGAACTATCCATTTCTTCCATGCTGGCAGATAGACAGTATACAGTACATAAGTGCACAACATTTATAATTGACCTGTGATTTTCACCTGTGCTTGACAACAGTTTTCACTGTGTTTCTACTGTACAGTAGTTGTGAGTGTAAGTTGACATATTGAGGATATTTAGTATATGACAGGTCTCATCATTCATATGAACAGAGTATAAGCATTGCACAAATTACACTTGCGATTACTAGTATTGTTGCTATTTTCTAACTACATTACTTTTTGCAGAAAATGTATTTGTGCCTATAATGTAATTTACCTAAATTATAATAATAAACAGAGTCACACTTACAAAGCAAGACACCTAATATTTTACTTTGCCTTATAATCACTCACCAATGCACAAACTGCTAAGATAATAACATGATGAAATGAGAATATTTGGAGTCAAGCATTCCAATAGAAGTGTTCTATTAACAAGAGGTCGAGGAATACATTTTTTCACATAGTAAAATGAATGGTTATTTAGCATGAAGCTATGTTTACTTTAATCATCTATTAACCACTTCAGCTCCGTAAGGATTTACCCCCTTGAAGACCAAGCCATTTTTTGAGATACGACACTGCGTTACTTTAACCGACAATTGCATGTTGGTGCGACATTGTACCGAAACAAAATAGATTTTCCTAACAAACAGAGCGTTCTTTGGGGCTATTTGATCATCTCTGCAGTTTTTATTTTATGCACTATAAACAAAAAAAGTAAATTTTGAAAAAAAAAAATATATATATTTTTTTACTTTCTGCTGTAAAACATATCCAAAAAAAATATAAAAAAACAAATGTATTCATCAGTTTAGGCCAATATGTATTCTTCTACATATTTTTGGTAAAAAAAGCATATATTAATTGGTTTGCACAAAAGTTATATTGTCTACAAAATAGGGGATAGATTTATGGCATTTTAATTTTTTTTTTTTACTAGTAATGGCGGCGATCAGTGATTTTTAGCAGGACTGCGACATTGCGGCAGACAGATCATTTTTGACACTTTTTTGGGAACCAGGGACATTACTACAGTAATCAGTGCAAAAAATATGCACTGACATTGCACTAATGGCACTGGTAGGGAAGGGGTTAACATTGGGGTAATCAAGGGGTTAACGGTGTTCCCTTTTTGTGTTTTCTAACTGTATGGGGGACTGTGTAACTGGGGAAACACAGAGATCTGTCTTCCTGCTTAGCAGGAAGACAGATCTCAGTGTCATCCCCTACAGGAACGGAGATCTGCCTTGTTTACTTCGGCAGATCCCCGTTCTGTCTTTGCAGGGAACGATCGCTTCCACGCTAGCCAATCAGCGCATGTGTGCCCACAAATGCTAGTGCATGTATCGCTGTACCAGTACGGCGATTTACGCAGCCAAGCCACCTTGCCGCAGTATATCGGCAAGGTGGCTCAGCTTGGTCGGCAAGTGGTTAATGTGCATGCAAAAATCATGCTACTTTTTTATTTCTCTTACACACAATTACATATTCAAGGTGAACTTTACATTATCTTAGTTTACACCACTAAGTTGATCATTTATTTTGCAAAGTGCACATTCTCTACTTCTTTTGTAAGTCATCTCCAATGAGTTAAAAGTTGCATTCTATTAGGTATGTTTTTAAACAACCCAGCCATATATAAAACCAGAATAAATCATCATTTATTATTGGTTACACACTATTTATGACAGAATTCTGCTTACCAAGATCACTAGTGCAAAGAAAATCTATTCTAATAATTACATGTGGTTAAAATAGAACTATAGATAAACTTTTTTTTTCATTTTGGATAGAATAAGGAAGGGTTATAACTAGAGTTGAGCGAACCCGGACTGTAAAGTTCGGGTCCGTACCGAACTTTGGGGTGTCCGGGACCCGGACCAGAACCCGAACCCGGACTTTTCAAAAAAAGTCCGGGTTCGGGTCCGGGGTTCTGGTAATTTTAATGAAAGTTCTGAAAATTGCTGTAAAAAAGTCCAGGAAGGTCCTAGAGGTCTGCAAAAGGAAGGAAAATTGGGGTAAGGGTGGGACAAGTGCCCTACAAAGAAATGGGGACAGGGAAATAACTTTAAATATTTAAAAAAAAAAAAAAAAAAATTTATAAATTTCAATAAAGGGACAGGGGTAAAGAAACATCCCGTGAACAGGGTGGGAATGGG
>BLSH010287346.1:432277-463897 GCA_018402905.1 Glandirana rugosa | reverse complement strand
GCTGTGTCTTGCCCCCCCCCCCCCCCTTTTTTGTTCCCATTAGGATTTCACCTCTGTTATCTTCCAGGCATTCTGTTTTTGCCCTTACCCAAACAATTCTTAGCTACCTTGCTTGTAAGGCATGTTTCACTACCATTCGGCTTTTAAGTGTATTATTGTATGGTCTGATCCCATTAACTATGGGGAAGTAGAAAAGCACAAGAAGACGGAGAAGCCATGGGACTTTCACCTTTCGCTGTCTCTATATTTCTATATCTCTCATGTTTGTATAAGTTTGTTCTGGAAGCTTACCTATGTTTGAGTTATTCAAATGATTATATATATTTGAACTTCCCCAAATGAATTAATATTGCCATAATCATTTATATAAACAAAATTCTGCAAAAGAACATGTGAAATCCCAGATTTTTCTGTGCTTTTACTATAAACCTGCAATGCATATTCTCTACTCCATTGAGTCAGATTTTGCATTTTATTTAGGTATATCTTCAACTTACGCTCTATTTCAGATCAGAATAAATTGTATTAACATTTTGGCTTCATGCTCTTTATAAAACAATTCTTCTTAGAAAAAAACACTATTGCAAACACTAGTATTCTAATATTTGCATGTGGTTGATATACAGTATATCATTAGTATATGGTTTGTTTCAAGTCACAAACTTTTATTTTTTTTGAGAAATGTACAGACCTAACTTTGTAAAATTTTTAAGTTGGTAACAGTGTGATGATAATTAAGTCTGACAAACTTCAAACTGAGTAGTGAAAGGAAGGATTTATAATGAACTCAGCGCCATCCTTGTTTCTCCAAAATTCACAAGTCTGTGACAAAACAATCAGCTTTAAATCTTGTGCCTGTTTGACCGTGCAGAAAGCTAACACATTTCATATAACCCCCACCTAAAACAACCAGCTTAAGCAGATAAGGTTAAAAAAGTAAGTAGCCAGGGTCTTCAAGGTCTCAAATGACTTCAAATTATATAACTGCTATGTCATAAACCCCATAGAACAGGCTCTAATGCTTTCTGTTAATGGTTAGTCTAAAATGATTGTTCACAGTCCAGGAATAGTTTTAAGCAAATAAGCCTTTTTCTGTTTTTGTTTTTTTTTTTTTATTGTCAGAACCAAAATCTATTCATGTTTTATAAAATCACATTTTAAGTAAGTGTCTTGCCAAATGTATAAGAAAATAACATCAAGTAGGTACTAAACATGCCTATGTTTAAATATTCAGAAGACAGATGGGACACATTACATCTTCTAAGGAGAATATGCATACAATCTATAAAATGTTTGATATCTATTAAATTGTGATTTCATTATAATCAACAATATGTTGGTTGAAGGAGTGCAAGGATTGGCTGAGTTACACCCTGGAGGGTCAGCAAAAGCTGCTGCAATGGGCAGCTGGAGCTCTCATTCTCAACTGAAATTATGAGGAATTGCTAACAGACAATCATGAGAGCCAATGACCTTGCATCAGATTGGAAGTAATCCTTGTTTGCACTAGCTGTATGCTAAAATGCTCAGTTTTAGCATGTGGGCTGGGGTCCATTTTGCCAAGCGGTGAGGAGGTGGGGTGATGAACTGTTTCAAAATATTACACTGTGTACATTTTTTGTTGCTTTTTAACTTTATTGACTCTTTTTTGTGGCTTTTTAACTTCATTGAAAGTGTACAACATTACATTTTATTCAAATATCTGCAGTGCATTACATTGCAGTGACCTGTGGTGCCATCCAATGTGCTGCTGAAAAATGCAGCATGTCTATCATTAAAATGATATATAAAAATCAAAAACGGATTATCTAAATGCTCTAATCAGAAATAAAATAATCTTTGCCTCTTTGAAAATGCTACCATGTTTTCCTGTCATATCTTCTTGTCTGGCATGACAGTGAGCATCACAGACATTTGCTAAAAGTCAGAACTGCTACAGCAGATACTGCGAACAGTGCTCGTTCCTGTTAAAACACACAGAGGAAGCTACTGTTTATGCATGCAAAGAGTTAACTAACCCCAGTGATGTTCATTATCAGTCTAATGGCACACAGACTGTTGTTGTCCAGCAAGCTGAAAAATCTTTAGGTAGGGTGAGACTGAGATCACAATCATCACATTCTGATGACAGCAGTAATATTAAACATCACTGCTGTCACATACTGTATTGGTCTCTTAAAACATATAGTACTGAAGTGTAATTATGTTTAGAATCTAGAATGTTGCCTCTTTCCTCAAATCATTACATATTTTAGTTGTGAAGTTCTTTTTCATCTCAAAATTATAAATCTGTACTATATAGATGTCAAAGATAATTATACAACATTTCTAAACTAGAATGTCAACAGTTCAGTGTGCAGAAATACAAAAATAATATAGAAATACCTTTCAATCCTGAGAGACGTATGTTAAAGGATGACATTTGTTTTCAATACCAACATGATTTAGTGGTAGTTATAGCATTAAAGTGGGTGTAAACCTCTGACATGAAATTTGAAAAAAGCATTTCCTACTATAGTGTTTACATGGATCCATCTAGAGCACTAAGTGTCATTTCTGTCTGCTGCCTCATTCCTCTGCTATCAGCAGTCATTTCTGACAAGTGTTCCTGACACCAAGAGAATAAAAGGTGACAGGAGAGGGAGCTCCAGCACACGGCATGTTATTGACAGCCTCAGCTCGATTCTTGTGTGCTTTGTAAAGGGAGGCATGTTCCTGCCCTCCAATCAGCTCTCACTGAGATCTGCAGAGTTGAACTTCAGCTCTCTGCCTCCTGCTTTCTGAAATCTCAGACAAGCTGTATAAATTCTGCACGTTAACCACTTCAATACCAGGCACTTACCACCCTTCACGCCCAGACCAATTTTCAGATTTCATCGCTGTTGCATTTTGAATGACAATTGCACGGTCATGCAACACTGTACCCAAACAAAATTTTTATCATTTTGTTCCCACAAATAGAGCTTTATTTTGGTGGTATTTGATTACCCCTGTGGGTTTTTATGTTTTGCGCTACAAATAAAAAAAGACTGTCGCAAAATTTTGTAAATAAGTAAATTTTTTCCTTCACTGATGGGCACTGATGTGCCTACACTGATTAGTACTGATGAGGCTACACTGATGGGCACTGATGAGGCAGTACAGATTGGCACTGATAAGGTGACACTGATAAGCAGCACTGATGGGCACTGATAGGTGGCATTGATATGCAGCACTGATGGGCACTCATAGGCGGCACTGATGTACACTGATAAGTGGCACTGATGGGTGGCACTGATAGGTGGCACTGGTTGGCACTGATAGGTGGCACTGGTGGGCACTGGCACATGGCACTGAGATATAGCACTGTTAGGGATGGCACTGGCAGGCATCACATATGGGCACAGTGCCATCCCTACAGTGCACTGTACACCCCATACCTGGTGGTCTAGGGTGGGCTGCCTGGTGGTCCTGGGTGGCGATTCTGGGGGGGCTGCATGGATAAACATTCAGTGCAGACCCCCCTGTCAGGAGAGCAGCTGATCGGCTCTTCTCTACTCAGATCTGCAGGCGCGAGTAGAGGAAAAGCCGATAAACATCTCTTCCTGTTTACACTGTGACCAGCCGTGATTGGTAACGGCTGATCATGTGGTAAAGAGCTTCCGATGGAAGCACTTTACCAAGATCGGTAATGCGGTGGGTCAGACTGATTTGTCAATAGGCCAGGCGGGAAGTGGTTAAACAGCTGTACAGAAGAGAGGGCAGCAGATAAACAGGTACAACTTATATTGGAGCATTTGTTTCATCTCTATGTATCACCTGAGGCTTGTCACTTCACTGGGTATTTGTAAGGGTTTAGAACCACTTAAAGCCACAAAGAACATACTTCTCCCATACACACTGTGGAGATGATTGATTGCCCTGTACATATGCTCTGATTCTGTCTGCTCCAGGTATTTGAGTAAACACATAGCAAGCATGGCAATATATCTTTACTGTTAGCAAGACTTAAAGTTTAGAAACAGTTTTCATCATCCCACTGATACATTATTGTCCCGAAAGAGCAATGTGTTGCCATGCCAAGAAGATATTATAGCTTATAACTATGTTGATACATACTACACCCAGTAGTATGTAGAAATCCTTCAGAACATATGGGGTGGTAGAAACTTGGATATTTGTGTAACTAAAATACATTTCCAAAATATAGATTGCAATATATTGTGTTAGATTAGATTATATTAAATTAAAGCATTTGTAAAGCCAAAACTTTTTTTAACATTTTGGATAGAATGTAAAAATAACACATGCCATGGAGATTCACCTATTGGCCCTGGTAACTATACAGAAAGTTATGGGAAATCCAAAATGTTTGGTTGTCACAGGAGGTAAGGGATACTTTTCCAATGGGTTCTTGTGGCAACTTTCTCAGAGTTGTTTTGGAGAGATCTCCTTTTAATTCATGCTGTGTTGCTGGGACACAAAATGAAGGGTAAGAATTCCAGTGGGACACAGGCAGAAACATTATAGTTTAATGTTGATGTCATTGTTAACCAGGTTGAAAAAGGGCCTTTTACTTTAAAAACTATATTGGAAACTTGAACTGTCTATTTGTAGTCTACCGTTTCTACGTAACAACACAGATATTTTGTTTGTGATTTGACAAAGATTGATGTTGCAGGATTACAGATTGAAAACAAAGATAAAAAATGAATTAATTTCTGTATTTAATTGCTACACTTAAACAAAACTTAAACAGAACATAAGACCAATTAACTTTATAGATTATACTAAAGAAAGAGTTAAAAATACCTACTTAACAAAAATGAGATAAAATACCTAAAAATGTATCCATATTTGTGGTTAAAGCCCAACTCCAGGAATAAAAAAATGCAAACTTGCATTCCTCCCCTCCCCCATAAATTAAATGTAAGTAAGTACTGACCTTATCCTTCCCTCCAGCAAGGTCGCTCCAGCGATGTGACAACCACCCGCAGCTTGCTCTATAATATGTGACAGACTCCAGTCACACTCCAGCCTTTTCAGCATACAATGCAGGATTAATGCTCCTGTATTGTATGTGATGACCCACTATTTGGAACTTCAGAGCTACAGGCAGAAGAGAGTGTCAGAGCCGGCTGAAGCGGGAGTGTAAGGTAAGTACTACAGCCTGTACTTTAACTCCTAGATATTATAAACATTTAAACCTTGCAGTGCAGGGAGCCCCAATGCAAGGGTGGATTCTTTTTACTCACTTCAGCTCCGGAAGGTTTACCCCCCTTCATGACCAGACCATTTTTTGCAATATCGTGTTACATTAACTGCCACTTAACGCTGTACTTAAACACGATATGTGTCCTTTTTTCCCACAAATAAAGCTTTCTTTTGGTGGTATTTGATCACCTCTGCGGTTTTTATTTTTTGCACTATAAACAAAAAAAGATTGACACTTTAAAAAAAAACAATATTTTTTACGTTCTGCTATAAAACATATTCAATAAAAAAATGTAAAAAATCTAATTTCTTCATCAATTTAGGTCAATTTATATTCTGCTACATATTATGGGTAAAAACAATCCCAATAAGCTTATATTGATTGGTTTGTGCAAAAATGATAGCATCTACAAACTATGAAATATTTTTATTTATTTATTTTTTTACTAGTAATGGCGGCGCTCAGCAACTTATAGTGGGGCAGCGATATTGCGGCAGACAGTCGGGAGACTAACTGACACTTTTTGGGAACACTAATACAGTGATCGGTGCTAAAAAATGCACTGTCACTGCACTAATGACACTGGCCAGGAAGGGGTTAACATCAGGGGTGATCAAAGGGTTAAATGTGTTCCTAGCCTGTGCTTTACTACTGTGGGGGAGGTGATGGTACTAGGAGAAGGCATGGATTGGTGCCTCTGCTTAGCAGAGACAAAGGGTCCATGTCTTCTGTAGTGACAGAACTTTGTTGTTTACATAGGCAGACCCCCTAACTGCCTGTGTGCTGAAGCTTTGGTGGGTACAGGCGGACATCAAATCTGCCGTACCCGCCAATCAGCCACCGCTGTGTCTGATCACTGTGGGAGCGGGCTGCCGGCAGCAGGCACATGCACCCCAAACCTGGAAGTGCAGAATCACGTACTAGGTACGTGATCCTGCACAGGAGAGCCGCCTTGCTGCCGTATATCTACAGTATATGGTCGGCAAGTGGTTAAAGCTTGTTTGAGATTTTAGTAATTAGGTTTACATAATATGCGGTCTACTGTCTACTGCTATTATAACTGAGACTGTTTTAACTTTACCTTGGGATTCTTACCTTAAGCAGATCACAAGTAGACCAACATATCCTAAGAAATAGGAACTGTAATAGAACTTTAAAACTTTCTAAACAGATTGTATGTGCAGACTGGCGGGTAAATGTTTAAGACTCTTGCCTTACAGTTCTGAATCCTGGGTTCAAATCTTAACTGGGATACGATCTTTATAAAATGTGCAGGTTTTCCCTGTGTTCATGTTGGTTTCCTCCTACTAGTGCACATGATTGTGAACCTCTTTCTTAGAAAGCACTGTGTAATATCTTAGCGCTATATAAATGCTGAAAATAAATATTTAAACGGCTCCAGACAAGTAACTAGTAGTTTCTATCATAAAGAGCTCCCAGTAGGTAATTCCTAGTGATAAGGTGATTTCTTTAAGTAATGTATTGAAGTTTTTTTATTGATCTCTACCAATTGCAGAGCAGGATAAAGCTTTAGGAAGTGATTCAGGGTTGGCAATTTGAAGCTAGATATCAGTAATGTACACTGGGCATGAAGAACTAAGTGTAGGACCATATTCTATATTGGCCCTTTACTTGTTTTGCACTCGAGAGTTCTTAAAAATTTCAGCCAACACACAATTGATGTACCAATGGTAGACAAACCGTCAATACCCACTGATTAGTGATCAATACAGATTGCCAGTCACATAGACTGCAAGTGATAAACTCTGGTTACACCAACCTTACATCATCAATAGTTGATGTTCATCCTGAGGCCCAGGTAACACTGGCTAAACTACCACAGGTACAGAGCACTTTATAGCTTAAAATGTATTTATTGAGCACTTTATATCTTAAAATGTACTTGCACCTATGATTATAAAATTGTTTCTGACTCATCTTTTTATTGTTGCTTATCGCTACTTAATATATATATATATATATATATATATATATATATATATATATATATATATATATATTCTTTTGTTGGGAATATTCATTATCAGTTAGGAAATTAGGTGTTGTGTATCTTTTTTTATTTTTATTAAATCTCAGTGAAAAATTTGGAGGCAGAACAACATCATGATCAGAATGGCACCTTAAACGGTAACCAATCTTACCTCCTACTTGAATGACTTGGTGCTTCTGCTGGTTCCTGAAATAGAGAAAATGGAGTATGATAAGAACCATAGGGCACTTTGAGCTTAGTCGATTCTAGTAAGTGACTGCCCTATAAAAAATAGTGATAATGTCTTCAATGGCAATGAGTGGAACAATGTATCTTGAAGTCAAATTTTAAAATAGACTCAAGTCAGATGCAAAAGTATTTAGTTAATTTGCTTATTAACTATGGCAGACAATTTCTCATACTGTATATGACCAACAAATCAATTTGCCATTCTAAAACCCTGTATATGTTCCTTCACATATACACATGGTCAAATGGACCAAATCATTTTCCATCACTAAATGTTTACAACTTTTGTCTGCTGGAATCATTTTCAGGAGTGTAAATAGATAATTATCAATGAGAATGTTAGAATTAAAGATAAGCATATCAGCTATCCAGGTTTCAACATTCCACCTCAATCATGTTGATTATCTCTGATACACGGTTTGTGAACCTTTGGTGGTTTCCTTCATGCTGACTTCAGGCATACTCTTCTTCCTTTTTGTACAGCCAGTTAGAATACATTTTAGAATTGGACACAACCTCCATTTAAAATAATTGCAAGAACAATTATGTGCGTTTTTTCAGGTACCCTAACAGTTGAACACATCTCACCGCTGTTTGGAACACTAGTCATGGTACTCACTCTTCACCAACCTTTGCAGTGGATTTCAGTGCTTCTTTGCAACAGCTATCACTGATTTTTGTCAATCCCATACTGTTACTGACAGATGTTGATAATTGACTCAATGTCACTAATTCTTATCACGTCTCATTATTTCTTATAGTGGCTCAAGGTTGGTAAAAAGGCCATCACCACTCACATAAACAGCAGGCATGTTAAAGATATGCAGCATTTATATAGCGTCAACAATTTGCACAGTGCTTTACAAAATGGAAGGAGACCTTATACTTCATTACAATTCAATAAAACAGGAATCAGAGGGCCCTGCTCATTAGCACTTACAATCTAAAGAAAGGGTCAAGTTATACAAAAGATAATAATTGTGGGGGGAGTGAGTTTATTAGTTATATATGGGGATAGGCCTCTAAGAGTAGATGAGCTTTTAAGGATCACCTAATAGTGGATAGGGAAGGAGATAGTCAGACAGATTGGGATAAGAACTTCCAGAAGATGGGTAAGGCTCTGGAAGAGAGTGAAGGAGGAGGTTACAAGGGAGTTAGAGAGCAGGAGGTCTTGGGAGGAGCGAACAGTCGGGTTTGGTTGATATTGTGAGACACGATTGGGGATATAGCTGGGGACATATTGACATAATATTGTAATATTGACATAAAACACACACACACACAGGTTGCACTTGATGGACTTGTCTCTTTTTTCAACCTCATCGACTGTGCAACTATGTAACATAGTTATGGATGTTTTTTTACATTGTTGTTAGTATTTTGAATTTCATTTGTTGAGTGATCACAAACCAATGGAGGGATTGGAAGTAAGGGTAGCAGAAACTGAATAGTTGGTAAGGTGGATGAGTCTGGCAGCAGCATTCATGATAGACTAAATGTAAAGGTAGACCACCCATGGAAAGAGATATATACAAATCTACCTGCGCTCGTGTCTATAACTCAAAAGGGTGAATATATCAAAATATCACCATATATACCTTGTGTAAAAAATGTATATAATCAATAAGCAAAAATAGAAAATAGTGAAAAAACATATGAGTGAATATCACTTATATTGCCTGGTATAAATATATATATATATATATAAATGAAACATCAAACAAAGTAGTGAAAAACCATAAAGGAATGTGTGAAATTAATATAAAGTCCCAATTCAGTCCATTTAAATCAATACAGCAAATGCAAGAAAATGTGTATATAAGCAGTCTCTTGAAAAATCCTCCACCACACCAATCCTCTTGTGATAAAATCCTCCACCAAACAAGATGTGCCCTTACAAGAGCCCCAGAACCCTCTATTACGGGGGGTCTGGAAACGCTTGTGTGGATACCAGGCTTCCACTCAGCCCTTGATAGTAGACGTCCCCAACTTCAATTCCCGAGTATACCATCAATCATGTTCACCATAATGTTTCTCTAATTTCTCATCCAACATCTTGCAAATTCCGTCTCCAAAGTTTTGAAGTATTTTGGCCTTCTTTCCACTATGGAGGGGTAGGGGATACTTCTTCAGTGAACTAATAGCCAATGAACTAATAGCCAGCACAAGACCGATTTTCTCCAAAAGAAAATTGGTCTTGTGCTGCTGGTTATTAGTTCACTGAAGAAGTATCCCCTACCCCTCCATAGTGGAAAGGATGCCAAAATACTTCAAAACTTTGGAGACGGAATTTGCAAGATGTTGGATGAGAAATTAGAGAAACATTATGATGAACATGATTGACGGTATACTCGGGAATTGAAGTTGGGGATGCCTACTATCAAGGGCTGAGTGGAAGCCTGGTATCCACACAAGCGTTTCCAGACCCCCCGTAATAGGGGGTCCTGGGGCTCTGGCAAGGGCACATCTTGTGTGGTGGAGGATTTTTTCACAAGAGGATTGGTGTGTTGGAGGATTTTCAAGACACTGCTTATATACACATTTTCTTGCATTTGTTGTATTGATTTGAATGGACTGAATTGGGATTTTATATTCATTTCTCACATTCCTTTATGGTTTTTCACTACTTTGATGTTTCGTTTATATATATATTTTTTTATACCAGGCAATATAAGTGATATTCACGCATATGTTTTTTCACTATTTTCTATTTTTGCTTCTTGATTATATTAATTTTTTACACAAGGTATATATGGTGATATTTTGATATATTCACCCTTTTGAGTTATAGACACGAGCGCAGGTAGATTTGTATATATTGACATCCAGTGGTGAATCCCCACTATGTACCCTGCAGCTGTGTCTTTTAGAAGTTTACATAAGGGTTAGCACAGTCTTTTACACATACAATTTTCATGGAAAGAGATAACCAGGGAGTAAATTAGTAGCTTTGGTTAGTGTCATTGGTTAAGAAGGGGAATATTCTGGAGAGGTTATGGAGGTTGAGGCAGCATGATTTTGACAGTGTTTGGATGTGGGGCTGAAAGGAGAGTTCATAGTCCAGGATTAAACCTAGTAGCCTGGCGTGCGGAGAGGGACTGATAGTTGTGCCATTGATCCCAAAGGAGAAGTCAGGGGAAGGTGAATGGAAGGGAGGAAATATTCTGACCTTGGTTATGGATAGATTGTGGAAATGTTGTGACATCATATCGATATATCCGTTAGTAAAATAGTGATGTGCAAGGAGGCTGATGGGGTGAGCTGAGGGGTAATAAAAATAGATTTGGGTGTCATCAGCATAGAAATGGTTCGAAGGCAGAATCTTGGGGGACTATGAGGGAAAGAGGAAGTGGGAGGAGGTGGTAGAGTTTTAAGTGGCACTGAAGTTGCGGTGGGATAGGTAAGTGGTGAACCAACAAGAGCATAGTCATGGAGGCCAAGGGGATTGGGTTTATTTGTGGAGGAGGTAGTGGTTAACTGTATCAAAAGCAGCAGATTTGTCCAAGAGTATAAGTACAGAATAGTGACCATTGATTTTAGTGGTTAATAAGTGAGTTTTAGAAGAGCATTTTCTGTGGAGTGTTGTGTGAAAAATACAGACTGAAGGGGGTCAAGAAGGTTGTTATCATTGAGGTGGTAGCTCAGACGGTTGAAGACTAGGACTTCTAAGAGTTTGGCAGTAAACATAAGCAAGGAGATGGGTATTAGGTTATTAAAGTACATTAAAGTATGGGTATAAAAAAATTAAACAGCTATACCTACCTCCATTATGCAGCATTGGTGTGATGCTGCAGCTGTCCCCTGCCATCTCTAAGCCCAAGAACTGAGTGATCACATGACCACTGATTGCTCAGTTCTTGGTCATCTCAGAGCAGAAAGTGGTCACTGTCAGTGACCTCTCTGCTCTGCCCCTCTAGCGCCCACTGGAACCCGGGGCCAGGGAGATGGTGGGAGCAGTTTGCTTTGGATCTGGCTCTCAGCTGCATGCTGTGAGGCCAATCCAGCTGCTGATCAGGCACGGGGATGGATCCCAGCAAGATTGTTGGGATCCTTTCAGAGCCTGAAACAACTCTGTGATGTCAGGCCACTGTCAACTGATTTTGGGTCACCATAGGGCAAAAGTAAGTGCACTACTGTGACCAAGAAGAGAAGCGTGACCAAAACAGCTTTGGCAATACTTCTCTTTTAAGATTGGAGGGGTCTAGTGAGGGCGTTTTAAGTATAGGATGACCAGTGCATGTTTTAGAGGATTGAGGAAGATGCCAATAGTGAAGAACAAGATGAAGGTGTGAGTTAGAGAATTTTGGATAGAGCTGGAAAGTGATCATAGTAGTTGCAAGGGAATGGTCCAGGGGGCAGGTTGTTATGGAGGAGCTAAAAAAAAAGCTTAGCAACCTCTTCTATCATAGCAGGGTTAAAAGATGGTACTGACTGTACAGGTGGAGACCCATCAACAATTGCATAAAGCTTATTTTTGAAGTGATTGGTAATCTCCTGGGCAGTGAGTTAGTGGGTGGAGGCAGTGAAGGAAGATATAGAGAGTTAGCTAGGTAGAAATGAATTGATAAGGGCTGTGAGAGAGGTTGTTAATAAGCGTTATTAAATAGATCTGTGTGGCAGTGCAGAGGCAGGAATTTTAGGAGGTCAAAATTATACTTGGTGAAGTCTTTCTGGGGCTTTACACCGCAGATATTGAAGAGCAAGGCTATGTTTTTGGAGACTTCTTGTGTGCTCTGTTTGCCAAGTTTGTAGCAGTCGATGCCTGATTCTGTGTGTAGTGAGGGGGTTATTGTGTCCAGGGAGGATGAGAATAAACTGCATAGACAGAAGTGGTTAGGTTGGGGCAGGACAGGGGTGGGACTGAGGGTCTGTTGCAGAACAGGGGTGAGAGATGGTCGGTTGACCAATAGAGAAGAGAATGATTAACATGGCAAAGATTTCTACAGGTAATTGTTTGGCAGTTGGAGGGAAAGGAAGTTAATTGCGAACTCAGACATTGCATATGATTCACACTGTATTGCTGTGCAGATCACATGCTATGTCTGTGCAATGCGAATTCAGCCGTACACTTGTATGGCTGAACTTGCATTGGATTCACACAAAAAAGATGCAGGGACCTTTTTTTCCCCACACACCCATGCAACCCGATTCTTGTCCGAATTCACAGTTCGCACTGCGATCTGCAAACCGATCTGGATGTATCATTAACTTTGTATTGACACCCACAGTGGCCCGCAGTGGGCAATGTGAACTGCCAGCGGGGGAGATGTGATGTGGGAACCGGCACTGGAATCGCACTTGTTCCCGTATTGCAATAGTGTGAAACCAGGCTCAGGGTAGGTATCCCCTTGCCAAAATGTTAGCAAAATTTGATGTAAGACAATCTCTGAGAATAGAAAACACACACACAGCAATGGTAATTATAGGATAGGATAGCTGATAAGATAAGGAGTGTGAGGGGGGAATTGAAGTATTACAGAGGTGATAATGGTCATAAAAGTGTTGAATAGTGATGTGGAAAAATGTGTCCAACTCTTGTTTAAAAAAAAATTATCATTCATCTTTCAAACCCTTTCCTTTCCTGAGTATTTTTAAAGTTCCTTTTAAGAACCAAAATATGTATGTCTTTCATAGAATGGGCTGGTTGTGAGAAATGATGTCCCACAGATGTGCAATAATCATCTTCTTTATGCTCTTTTATGATGTGCCAGCATAAATTCATTATTTTCCATAATTTCTGCCCTGTTTCACCAATATACCACCCTTTATTACATTTCTTGCATTGTATATGGTATTCCACAGTGTGTGCCAATTGCTTAATTAATTAATTAGGTTGCACAGTTTGCAGCATTTGTTGTTGCAATTTTTTTTTTATCATTTTTTGCATCCCTGTAATCAGAATAACGTTTCCAGCTGATTAAATTATATCTGAGGTTGGGTACTTGCATGAAATCCAGCACTGGGTTTTTGGATTATTTCTTTCAGAGTTTCATCTTCTGTTTTGTTATGATGAGTTACTCTTTGATTATCTTTCATATCCCTTCTGGTGCTGGATTGTATGTGGTTACAAGGGGTACATTTGTTTTTTTCTTCTGTATTGCAGGAGATTTTCTCTTTGTGCTTTCAAAGTCAGTGTTTATGCTTGAACTGATGGTTTTGTTGATATAATTTCCTTAAGGAGGGATTCTGCTAGTATTCTGAGATGTTTATTTTTGTCTTCTGGGTCAGACCATATGTAGTGGTATCCGGTAGCCAGGCTGTGTAAGATGGCTGATTTGTTGTGGTAGGGGTCAAAGATGGAACTGACAAGTTTCATTGGTCAGTGGGTTGCATGTATTTTGAAGTGAAGTTTGTCATCCATGAAGGATACTGTGGTGTCTAGGACATTCAGAAATGTGTATAAATAGACAATTTTAGTTGGATTGATGGGTGACATGTATTAATCAATGTGCACTTTTTTATATTTCCATCACCTTCTGTTCATATGATGAAAAAAACCTATATATATATATATATATATATATATATACATGGCGTATTTACTGGTGTATAACATGCACATGTGTATAACATGCACAGGCATATAACACACACCTTAATTTTAAGAGGGAAGTTTTCAGGAAAAAAATGTAGATTTTAAATAAAGAACTTTGAAGCAAAATAAGTGTCAGTGGCCATTGATGCAGACTGATCAGTGCCCATATGCAACCTAGCCATTGCCCATTAATGCAGCCTGATCAGTGCCCATATACAGCCACTCCATTGCCCATCAATGCAGCCTGCTTAGTGCCCATCTGCAGTCTCGCCATTGCCCATCATTGCAGCCTGATCAGTGCCCATCTGCAGCCTCTCCATTGCCCACCAATGCAGCCTGATCAGTGCCCATCTGCAGCCTCTCCATTGCCCACCAATGCAACCTGATTAATTCCCATCTGCAGCCACTCCATTGCCCATCAATGCAGCCTGCTTAGTGCCCATCCGCAGCCTCACCAGTGCCCATCCGCAGCCTCACCATTGCCAGATTACACATATGGATCTCCTGTTTACCCTGGTCCAATGCCGGGAAATGTGACATCTTTCCTATGAGCTGTCCAGGAGGCAGGACTTCCCGGCGTGTGACTGAGCTCCAAGTAAACAAGAGATCCCGGCTATGTGTAATCCAGTGGCCACTCCCCCCCTTCAAGGCAGCCAGGTAAGTATCAGGGTATAATACGCACCCATGATTTGCCCTCTATTTCCGGGCGAAAAAGTGTGCGTTATACGCTGATAAATACGAAATATATATATATATATATATATATATATATATACAGTATATATATATATGTATATAAATATGCACTATATTGCCAAAAGTATTGGAATGCCTGCCTTTACACGCACATGAACCTGAATGACATCTCAGCCTTAGTTTGTAGGGTTCAATATTAATTTGGCCCACCCTTTCCAGGTATAACAGCTTTAACTCTTCTGGGAAGGCTGTCCACATCAGGAGTTCTGTTCGTGTCTTCATGTGATACATTGATCTGCTTTTAGAACTCTTCAATAAAGCGGTGTGTTTTTGGAAGTGTGGCTGTCCAGGAATTTCTTCATCCTACAATGCAAGCAGAGCTAAGCCAGCACCCAACCTGAGTAGCAGCTGGAGATCACTGGTGATTAACAGGCAAGGCTTGGAGCAGTTTTCTTTTCTCTCTGAAGGCTGTCCACAAGGTTAAGGAGTGTGTCTATAGGAATGTTTAACCATTCTTCCAGAAGCACTTTTGTGAGGTCAGGCACTGATGTTGGACGAGAAGGCCTGGCTCGCAGTCTCCGCTCAAATTCACCCCAAAGATGTTCTATTGGGTTAAGGTCAGGACTCTGTGTAGGCCAGTCCTCCACCCCAAACTTGCTCATTCATATCTTTATGGGTCCTGCTTTGTGCACTGATGCACAGCCTTGTTGAAACATCCCCAAACTGTTTCCACAAAGTTGGGAGCATGAAATTGTCCAACAGGTCTTGGTATGCTAACGCCTTAAGAGTTCCCTTCACTGGAACTAAGGGGCCAAGCCCAACCCCTGAAAAACAACCCCACACCATAATCCCACCTCCACCACATGATTTGGCACATAGCAGGTCCATAAAGACATGGATTAGCAAGTTTAGGATGGAGGAACTTGACTGGCCTGCATAAAGTCCTGACCTGAACCCAATAGAACACCTTTGGAATGAATTAGAGCGGATACTGTGAACCAGGCCTTCTCGTCCACATCAGTTCCTGACCTCACAAATGCACTTCGGGAAGAATGGTTAAATATTCATATAGACACACTTCTAAACCTTGTGGACAGCCTTCCTAGAAGAGTTAAAGCTGTTATAGCTGAAAAAGGTGGGCCAACTCAATATTGAACCCTACAGACTAAGACCAGGATGCCATTGAAGTCCATGTGCATGTAAAGGCAGGCGCACCAATACTTTTGGAATATAGTGTATATATTATGTTGCCATTAAAGAATTTGTCTTCTAAGTCTACAATTAATACGCTGACATATTGTGGTGCATTTCCCATAGCAATACCAATACAATGTACTGTAGGTAAATGCCATTAGTGAAAGTAAAATAGTTGTTAAAATGAATTCATTGAGCTGGGTAATATCACCAGCACAGTATTTGTAGTATTGTGAGGATGATAGGAATCTGTGAACTAATGATTTAGAGTTTATTGTCAAATTGCTGTAATTAAAAGTCCATCTCTTTTTTATTTCCCTTTTGGAGAAAATCCAGCTTAATTATGAAAAATAAAAAGCTCTACTACATATAATTGCTGCATTTTGAAAAAATGACCTTTTCCTAGATTATTTGGATGTAAATGCACTTTTCCTAGATTTCCTTAATTTAAAATAAAATCACATCCTGGAAAAAAAATCTGCAGGCAAGAAAAATCATAAATCTACAGTAGTAGTTCTGTACTTGAAAAATAAATTACATGTCCCATCATCCTTAAGCATTCCCTGAATGTCAGGGGCATCAAGAAGAACTTATTAATGTAATTATGTGTCATAACTGTGTCCCATATACTGTAAACTTAGAAGTCGTCAGTTAGAATGTTGTAAATAAGAGGAAATGTGTACAGCCTGCTTTTATTTAATCTGAATCTGCTCTCACAGCTTGCAATGGAGAGCTTGTTAGCCAGTGTAACAAATCACCCATATGTCTCTTTCTCTGATGGAAAACTAGGCTGCCTAGTACTGGCATAGGTGGAGACATCTTTAGTGAGTTAAAAGGTTTTCAGCCTAGTTAGAATAAACTGCTATTCAGGTGATAGGAAATGTGATACATATGAATACTATAAAAAGGTTAATAAATGTACTTGGTGAGGCATTCACATCCCAATGATGATGTAAATATACAATTAGAATAGAATATAGAAATACAAGGTAAACAAATTGTACAAAATACTCTTTGAATATTACCGCTCATACTCTTTTCTTGAAAAGTATCAGTGCAAACAAGATACATTGAAGAAGAGGACCAACATACAGTTGGATACCTATGTCTTTTTCAATTAATATGTATAGTAACTGATCACAGTTAACCAGCTATACTTGGTAAGATACCTACATTATATTTAGTTGAAGCTATACATTCTAAGGACATACCTTCCCCTAAAGCAGGGGTCTCCAAACTGTGGCCCTGGGGCCAGATGCACACCTTTGCTTGCCTTTATCTGGTCCTTGGGGCACTATTCCATCCACTGACACCAACAATGGGGAATCATTCTTCTTGCTGACACCAACAATGGGGCACTATTCCTCCAACTGACACCATCAAAATGGCACAATTCCTCCTATTGGCACCAACGATGGGGCACTAATCCTCCCACTGACACCAAAGATATGGTATTGTTTACTCCCCCTGGACACCTGGACATTTTCTACTCCCAATGGCCCTAGTTCGGCCCCCCTAAAGTCTGAAGGACAGTAAACTGGCCTTTTGTTTAAAAAGTTTGGAGACCCCTGCTGCCCAAAGGTAATACATCTTTGAAATCTTTGGTGGATATTCTTACCAGAGATGCTTGTAAGAACCCATCAGTGAGATGCACTGTTTTCTCTACTTACCCCTATGATACCATTTGCTTTTTATAGTATACTGCTCTTTTAATGTGTAATGTGTAATTGATGTTTTACCACCATATACTCACTAGTTTTAAAATTCATGATATCAATAAAATATATTTATTTATTTGTTGTTATACATTATTAATAAAAGGAATGAATACACCGCGCTAGCGAAAAAAAGTGATCAAAAATGAGCCTCCCTTTAAGCAACACTCTATGTGAGATATGCACACCGCAAAGAATAATTCAAAAATTTAGTGTTGCGCTGATTCAGCAGGGTAAAAAAATTAATCAAAATAGAAAAAATATGTATATGCATTCAATAGTGAATAAAAAAGCACATTCACATGTCTATCTTAAAAATATAAGTGATGAATTGACAATTTTGTCTGAAGTCCTCATATGGTTAACACCGTGGGCATGCAGCAAACCAAGTATAATGCAACCACCGCCACCGGACAAGATGTACGCTTACCCTTAAGCATTGACACACCTGTTTCGGGTGGTCAAAGCCAGCATGTGAGTAAGATTCCTCTATGTTTTTATTGCAAAATTCTGGAGGGCATCCTTATATTCCATCCAAATCTCATGTAACGTGTCTCCCCATTATCAGAGAATGTACACCGAATTAGGAAGGAAAAGGAATGGACATAACGTAAATCCATATAAAAAGCGATCCATTTTATTAAAAGTTGCACTTACATAGTATCCCCGGGGGAAGAAGTCTAATCAGACGAAACTGTTAGGGCAATGGTTGCATTTCGGTACAGCTTCATCTAACAACCTGTTCACTGTGGGAAATGTGATTTTATACATGCGGCGATCCTGCTGATGCTTATGAAACACGTGCAAAATAAATGAATTGTTACATTGTCAAAAGATATACAATGATCAAAGTTTGGCTGCATTAAAATATTTAAAGTGATTATAGTCTCATTTTTTTTTTAAATAACATAAAAAGTTATACTCACCTCCTCTGTGCATTGGATTTGCACAAGGCAGCCCCGATCCTCCTCTTCTCTGGTCCCTCTTCACTGCTCCTGGCCACTCCCTCCTATTGAGTGCCCCCAAAACAAGTAGCTTGCTATGGGGTCATCCAAGCCGAGATGCAGCTCCGTGTGTCCATTCAGACATGGAGCTGCTGTTCGGCCTCGCCCCCTCCCCTGATTGTCTAACTGACTTTGATTGACAGCAGCGGGAGCCAATGGCGCCACTGCTGTGTCTTAGCCAATTTAGAGGGAGAGTCCAGGGCAGGCGAGGGACTCATGGGCATCGCAGGACAGAGAGGAGGCTGAGGTAAGTATTAGGGGATGCTGGGTAGGCTGCTACACACAGAAACTTTCTTTTTTAATGCATAGAATGTATTCAGATAAAAAACCTTCTGCCTTTACAACTCCTTTAAAATATCTGCAGCTGACCACACATTTAGGCTAATTACTTACACTAAGCATCTGTTGCAAGAGATGTTGATAATGCTTCAATGCCCACAAATATCAGTTAATGGGTAGTGGGCCTTAGATGTACTTGCAACTGGCAAATAAACTACAGCTTTACAAATTCTCAAGCTTCATTTTAACCATTACTGGAATATATGTCTTGCCTATGCATTTTAAAAATTACCAGCACAAAATATAATCCATCTGTCTTCTAACAGGAAAACCATGGCATAATAATGTCTTTCTATAACAACTTGTTCATGCACTAGCAGCTAAACATTTTTTCAGCAAACCCCACATGGATTGACATTAAGAATGTAGTAGAACGCACTGTTCTGTTTGCATATCATATTTAAATAACATGTGCAGCAATATACTGTAGTAGTTTGAATGACTATTACAGTGTGAAATATTTAGAGTACATAGGGCTTGTAAGAGCATGTCACAGAACAGTAGTTGCTTAGTAACTGGATATGAAATCAATGTGCAAAACCTAGTGTCAGAAAAGTACTATTTCTTAATTGTCTAAACTAATTTCAAAGGCAAAAATTGTAAAAATAATACTGAAAAAATTAAGAAAGTTATAAAGCTAGGGCGATTTCTTATAAAAGAAACTGTATAAAAAGTTCAGTGATCAGAACAAACTTTTAGGAGGTAATTTACCCTTTTTCACTTTTTACACAGAATTATTTTTAGATGTTAGTTTAAAATAAATGTAAAACAAAACAAATACATAGTATGTGAGTTGGCTGCATTAGACTACTTTTTGTTTTTTTTCCCTTTGCATTTAACCTGTAATAACCTATTTTCTTTTCTTGTGAAAAGGCTCAGGAGGTCCTTCGCAACTGATGGGTCAGACATTTGTTTGTGATGCAATTTGTGTTTTTGTATGTCCGCCAGTTACATTGGCAATTTTGCTTCTGGCTCCTGCTTAATCCAGGTGCCATGTTTATTTGGGAATCCCTGATTACCAACTTATGAGATTTCCAAACTATCCCTGGATTATTGTTAGGGGTTTCATTTGTTTGAAAGCAGAAACCTTTGGTCACTTAAGCTAGTACCTTAGGGTCCTGTAGGAGGCTTTCGTCCAATCTCCAGTACCACACTCTGGAGGAGGGGGTGTCCATAATGGCCAATTTTATCATTAGGGGGGGCGTGATCTGAACAAGTGATGTCCGCTATAGCAACATCTACTATGCTAGAGAGAGGTTGGTGGGGGACAAGTAAGAAATCTATACGCAAATACAATTTATATGAAGGGGAGAAAAATGTGTAATCTCTTTCCCCGGAATGCATCATGCGCCTTGTGGATGGTCTGTAAAATGTGCTTGTGAGAGCCAGGGGAGACAGAGGTGGTGCCAGTGGAGGTATCAATGTTTGGGTCCAAGGGCACGTTAAAGTCTCCACCCAAAAATACTCTACCTTTGGCAAACAAAGTGAGTGTTTCCAGAGTGCTACTGAGAAAATGATCATGATGAATATCAGGTGCATAGAGTACAGCCAGTGTAATCATAACACCGCCAATCATGCCTTTAAGAAAAATAAATCTACCCTCAATATAAAAATGCATAGCCAAAAATGTCCAAGGGGCTCAACTAGAAATCAAGGTAGAAACATCTTTGGACTTGGATGCTCAGTTAAAAGCATGGTAGGCAAATGGGTAGAACCTGTTCTTAAGAACATAAACTTTCCCATCTTTGAAATGAGCTTCTCAAATGAACACAATGTCGGAGTATAGACATTTTAGATCATGGGGGGGCATGAGAAGTTTCAAAGGCACTCACTAGAGCAGTGCTTTGGCCATGTGAGCACAGGTCTTTGAGGGAAGAGGTTAGAAACAGCCAAAGAGAGATTTCCCCTAGCCCTCCAGCTGCATAGGACAGCGTAAAAAAGGGGAAATATATGTAAAAATTCAGCACTAACATATAGCTCAACACACCGTATATGAATCAGAATAACATTAATTTGCTGTACAGGATGAATGGCCCTGTCTCCAATACTTATGAGTCAGCAGTGGAGAGCTATATATTACTTTTTTTTTTCGGTTTAGTTATGCTTGTTATACTTGTTTTCATCAAGTACAGGTTCACAAGACTTATTTTAAAATACTCATTGGTTTTAAGAAAACTTCTTTAGAATATCATAAACATTTTGATTAATGTGATCTCTCCAGATGTTGATTAGACTTAACTGGAGTTTATTTTAATTATTTCCTTGAACCTCTCTAATTCAATTAGTCCAGTACCAGTACCAAGGATGATGGGGTCCTGTAAACCCTCAAAATATTTGGGATCTTATAATACTTTATACATTTAGCTTTTAATGCATTCCTCCTTGCACACCCTACATATGCAAAGAGTTCCTGGGAGAGCTGCCTAAGGTTAATCATTTCCCTCCGCAATTCTTAAGACCTGATTGAAAATATGTTCTGCTTTAAGAGATGCAGTGCCCCACATATTATTATTATTATTATCATACAGGATTTCTATAGTGCCAACAGTTTGCACAGCGTTTTACAACATGAGGGCAGACAGTACAGTTACAATGCAATTAATATGGGGGGAATGAGAGGGTCCTGCTTGTTAGGGCTTACAATCTAATTTCTTCTACTTCCCAAGGATTTTATTGGTATCTGTGTGGCTGCTAGGAAAATTTACTCTCACTTTCTGTCCCAGTAACACTGTCATCAAAAGGTGGAGGTTGTAACCCTTACCCATTTCAATTACAATGCAAAAATACTGTATAAAGCCATTTCTTTTTTGTGTGAGAAATATTAAATATGTAGAAACAAGAACATGTGATAATTCTGAAAGAAATATCTGCATGGCCATTGAATGTATGCATGGAAAAATTCTTCACTCAACAAAAGGTTAAATATATGAGTCAATGTTTTTCGATACAAACTTCAGCCTGGTGAACAGATCATATTTCTTCATTAAGCTCACTCATAGCATGCAGCCACTCTTTGAATGCAGCAGAAAGCATCTGGTTACTTTACAGCAGGCACCAAAATACTTTGGACCAATATGTTAATATTTGACTGTTAAAATTATTTCTCTATTCCATCCATATATATTTCTCAATTATATATATTTCTCAAAGATAGGAGAGCCAGACATGTCCCTTTTTGCTTGACTTTTAATTTTTAAAATTTTTAGTACCTTGAAAGCATGTGTTCCCTTCTTTTGCTGATTTATTTAATTAATGAAGGTTTCTGACATTCAGTATTGTTGATTCATTAAAGGCCAATATGCTATTCACTTTACATTTTTCCTTTATCTAAGTGAATGAGGTGAAGCTCTGCTGACTTCTATCATCTGATCAGATGAAAGCAAAAATACTTTTTTTTAACTTTCCTTGCATAGGATTGGGTATTTTTTTAAAATTAAAGCTATGGGAAATTTCCCTTCCAAAGTGAACAGCCTACTATTTGCTTTTAGCAAATCAACCCCTATATCTGCTTCCGCTATGCCTGCCTGGGTTTTCCATTAGCATTGACAAACTATTTGTGCTGAAGTAAGACTCCCTGTGTATCTTTAGCCACACTTACACACTTATTAAATCTAATTCATTCCAACTATCAGATAAGCCAACTGGGCATGTTCAGTTCACACTGGGTGTCAGGGGTCTCATGCAGCAAGTACTAATTCTCAGCAGCAAGTACTAATCCCCATGTGGAAAGTGCTAATTTTCATGCACATAAGCAGGGTCATGAGCATAGAAGCCAAACTAGACACGCACAGGCCTTGGCGCATACATGCCCGTGTGGGCATGCGTAAAGATCCTGGCACCCAGGAAGCCTGTTTAAACCCAAAGTCTGCCTAGCCTCAGTGCTGGATTGTATTCAATTCTATTTGCTGTAATCCCAAGTTGCTGAAAGTCTGCTTACCTTGTTCCTGACCCAGCTAAGCCTGACTCTATTTTTGGGTCACCCCTGCCTGTTGCTATCTACTGCTCACCTGTTTTATTGACCATGACTCTGCCTCCTGATTTGGTATCTTGCCACCAGCCTACCTGAACTCGATCCTGAACCTGTGTGCCTGGCTGCTTCTGAACATAGCTTGTGACCTGAGTCCATACTGCCACTGGAAGGACTCCTGTGTTTCCAAGCTCAAGTTCACTAGTCCAGCTTCCCAACACTGATTCTTAGCTAAAATTAAAGCTAAAAAAAGCTGAACTACCTAGCAACAAATGATGCAATAGATATAGTATTCTCTATTGGCTAATACAAAAACACCAAAAGCCCAAAAACGCTGCATACAAACGATCAAAAGTCGCACGACAAAACGTCGGAAAAAAGCTCAAAGATACTCAGATGTAAATGCAGCCTTGGGTACTGCACTATTGGAAGCACTTTTTGCCTTTTGTTGGTTTGCTGGTGATCTTTACGGAGCCATTAATTGAAGGAGAAGTACACCAATTACAAAGGGTGTCTGGTCTCTGTAAGGTCTTTTGAAGGAGCAGCGGGTGATCTATATGGAGCCACATGCCGAGGAGATTCATACTGCCTTATAGCCTGTTTGACCCTTTTTGGATCTATAAAGGAGGTGGGCTTCCATTGCACCTGGTAAAGGGAGCACAAGTAACAGAGTAGATTCTGTTGCAAGGCACGTCTATTATAGCAACAATATTTGGTGGCTTACAAGAAGATTGTTTTATTTATTCTTACACAATTTTATTCAGCTACTATGGACACTTTATGAACTGTCTATACTCAATTTTGTTTTAGCACTGTTTTAACACTTTAGTTATGGTTTAGCACTGACATTTTAATATATCAGCAGAATTTAGTTTTAAGCAGCGCTATCACATAATTGATTACACTTTGTTAATTTCAATGGTCTAATCATTAGCCAGCAAAAACCAAGTTTTTGTTTATTTCCCATGCACATGATTTGGTGAACACTGCTTTACCTTATTTACTAAGATACTGGGTACATTTACTTTGGAGAGAGGAAATTATTTATCCCTTTACTAAAATCATCCTTAGTATGCCTACTGTATGATCAGATCACACATTCTGCAATGACTATCTTTGTCTAGGATATGCACAGAAACATTTGTGTTGCAAATATTTAAAGAATATGTAAATCCAACATTTTTTATTCCTGAAATATGACTTTTATACCATGTACTTGTATGAAAAGTATCCTGTTCTCTTTGTATTGCTTCCTTTGTGTGTAATGCCTAGTGTTCCTGCCAGTCCCTCTGCTTTCCTATTAAAAGCTGGCACACTAGGCATGAAAGCACACCATGGTCAGTTTTCTGGCTGTGCTGGAACTCAGCCTGCTCTCCTACAAAGCTCAGCCCCTCTGCACAGCCATTTGCTGGGTTGACTAGGGTGCTGCTGTTTCTCCTCCCTGAGGTCCTTATGCAGCTGAGAACAGAGGTTATGGGATCACTTATAAAGAGGAAAAAAGGTATTTATAATGTTTTTATATGTGAATGTTTTGCCTTTCATTTCTATTTTAAACGGAATGGGTTGTTTTACAAGATGAGGGTTTATATATACTTTAAATGAAAAATGTAAATACAAGTTAAAAACGTACCTGGGCCAATGTGGCAAATAAAACCCACAGCCAAAATGCATACATTGGTAAGCAGCTATGCATTGTTAAGCTTATAGCTTGTTCATTGAAGTACGTCAGGCTATAAGTGAAGTTTTAACTATATGTTGTGAGAAAGTGTGCATTTCCAAAAAGTTCAAAACCACTTTGATATAAGTATAAATTCATGCAAGATATTTTACAGAACAGTCAGAAGCAAGGTGCAATCAAGAGTAAAATGACAAATAAATGAAAAGATTTCCTTCCAAAAGATTTATTGTTGCCAAAAAAAGCATTCCTGTGATTTAACTTAAAAATAAATATAAATTGTCAAACTCAGATAGAGAATTTCTTTGGCCTTATTCAATAAACCAGTGAAAAAGGGCAATGGTGATTTAATAATGCAGTGCTTGGGGCAATCAAAGAACAAAGTTCAGTGACCATATCAAAAATTTGTTTCCTATGATCAAATCAGTTAAAAACTAATTCTGAATGACTGCTATGGTTTTCTGTTCTGTGCTCGTCATCATGGCAATTTTGAAGCCTTTATTTTATATATATATATTTAACTCCCTCTCTCTGAAAAGGAGCAATGGTCATGGATAAGTGAGTCTGCCTGTATTTGCTGGGGTTCATTGAATGTTGTTTGAAATGAGTAAAACCGTAAGATGAGTCCTTTCAATGCAACTATGAAGGTGATAAAAAAAAACCTAAATGACATGCTTCGGAGATGACTTTAAGCTGTATGTGGTGTTATGGGGAAGTATAGCAGTATCAGTGAGACTGTATCCTGGCATCAAATATTTTGGATGTGTAATTAATTATTCAACTTTTACAATTAGCTTGGATTAAATACAGCAGCAATCTAATTTAAACTTGAAATAAAATGATTGTTTAGGTAGTTCTGGCCATAAAACCTGATCAAATGGCACATGCTTTTTTTATTAGAAGCACCAGTCTTAAAAGTTAAAATAAAATCAAAACAGAATGTAGAAAAATACTTCAAAAACACAACCCCAAATAACTCGAACCCCCTCCCATCCCTGCATTCCCAATTTTCAAAATGTAGACTTCAGGTATGTTTTTGGTAGAAATTGGCTAGTGTCAGGAAAGTATGTGAGCAGTCTAAAAGGCAAAAAGAAAGAGCCAAGGCAGGTTTCATCTTGCACTACAAACTAGAGTGTAATACCAGATAGACAATAGCCACTGTTCAGTGGTTGGACAGTATAAGCAGCTTGATTAGGACACAATATAAGAGGGAGAGATGAGACAGGTTTTATTGTAAAATCAACATTAGAGTGTACCATCCAAGAGATAATAGCCACAAATATTTTTGAGTGCCAGTGAACCAGAACAAATATTAACAATTTGACAGCAGAGATCCAACTGCAGAAACAGACACCTTTAAAGTGCTCATGCTATACACTTTAGAACATAATGCAGGATTTTTTGCAGGTAAGGTCCAGTTGTGGACAGGCGGCAGAAGCTAGTAAAATAGACACTTATCATGTACTTTTTGGGGGGAGGAACTGACGTGTAAAAGGAGTTTTGTAGTTACTGGTAATCCATTTTAATGAAAGTGAGTCAGTCCACTCTGTCAGGGAAAATGCAATTTAAACTCTCTGTAACAAAACTCCCTGCTGTGCTTAGGCCCTCTCAGACAGTACACTGACTGAAAGGCAAGCCAGAAGCTCCAGCACATACTGTGCATGGTAGAACATGTGCTATGCCTGTATAGCATGGCCACATTAAGATAGAAAAGGCAGAATTGCCTCTAGATGGTGTGGACTGACCAACGCTTTGTCTTGCAGAAACTGTTTGCCCCCTTACTACATCTGCATGCAAAACTTCTACCTCTCACTTTCAGCCTGCCTACATTTAATTGCAGCTATGGCAATAGTTGAATAAGGTGCTTTGGTGCACACTACTTTACTGCACACAAATGCAGTAACATACTCCAAAGGGCAACATGTGTATGGTGTGCATCCCAAAAGAAAAAAGGGTCTAGCAGCAGAAAATAAACCATACCTCACCCCAAAAAAAATAAATCCTGAAACACAAAACCTCAGCACATGTTTAACCAGGGGTGGTCCGTCCAATGTGGGCATAGGAGCGCCACCCCCATCCCTTCTGCTGCCTCCCCTATCCATGTGTCCGACCCCTTTCAGGACACCGGGCTGTATGGATTACAATTGTGGGGGTGTTTTTTTGAATCACCTATTAGAGCCAGAGGCTCTAATTGGTTTCAAAATAGGGTGGGCTGTAAGCACAGAGAGTGAGCTCACAGTCCACCAAGGTGTGTTACAACAACAAATAAATATTCACTGTTGTAACACTGATCCTCCAATCGGGTAACAGATTTTGACACCCGTCACCCAATTGACTGAAAGGACAGGTGATCCTATTGGACGCCTAGGACGAGCAGGGGAGGAGCTGCACACTGGAAGCCGTCATGGACAAGAGGACACAGAGCCGCTGCACGCTATCTGTCCAAATGGGGTTAATGCAGGGGAAAACAGTGGGGGAGAGGTGCCGCTTGGGGGGGGTGCCGGTCGGGGGGATGGGTAGTTGTTTGCCACCCCCTCTGAGAAAATACACCAGGTCTGAAATAAAATAACATTTTTAAACCATATAAAAAAGGGGAGAAAGGGGCAGCAGCTAGAGAGCAACTGCAGCTGTTGCTGACACACAAAAGAAGGTAATCCTAAGAAGACTCAGAGACTGAGACTGTTGGGTCTTTAAACTGTGATCACAAGTAATTCAGTACAATATAGCACAGTATAGCACAGTATAGTAAGTAACTCTCCAACAGTCAGCTCTCCATTAACTATTTCAACATACGCTAACAAATGATTGCTGCAAACGTGCCCTTTATGCACGAGGGTCTGGTACATAACAAAGCTCTCATTATTGGTCCTTCTAAGACAGCTGACCAAGTTCAAAGACCATTGTGGTTAGAAGGAATTCAGTCTGGTGGATCTCCACATAAATATTCCAGATCACAAATTCCGAATGGGATCCACAGAAAACCCTACCTCATCCCTTCTAGGGTATACATTTCAGTTGAATAGTCTCACTTTCAATTATGTAGCCTATATTTTACTATGCAGTAGATATAACACCATTTACAGTGACTTTCAACTTTTTGCTTCGTTTTGAATACAGTAGGGAATGATTATGTGTAACTATGTGTAAACAACAATTGGATAAAAAACGCTCACGAGGATATAAAAAAAAAACAAGCATATAATCATCAAGGGCGGATAGAGCGTCAGGATGAGGGCAACCTTGTACAATGTCATTTCCGGTTCTGCACAATTATGGACTATCAATTAAGGCCATATACATCATTTCTGGTCATGATCAGCTTCGTTCACGTCACCTCCGGTGACACGTTAGTCCCGGTTATGGCAGAAGTGAACAAGGGGGACACGTGGAATCAGAAAGTGTGGAAGATAGAGCTAGACATTGCCGATGGAGACATTTTTAAGGTGTGTCTATGTCCCCACCTGACCGTGGATGCCCACATATGTAGTAGTTTAATTAATTATGTATATTGGTATATAAGTGGGTGTTTGTTAACGGCTCCCCACCTGCTGAAGAAGCCCATAGGATTGGGCATAACATGCATGGGTGGAAGGAGCCATTGCTTAAGATGTGAGAAGTAGCCATTTCTATCAGATTCTATCTGATTATATGCTTGGTTTTTATATATCTTCGTGAGTGTTTTTTATCCATGTGTTGTTTTAATAAATATTTTGGAAACAGAGAGCATTATGGTTTCTCTATCTTTTCCATGACATAATTTACTGAGGAATAAGTACCAATAAAGGAAGTAATCTGATTCAGGAGTGTGAGTATGAGCTATCCTGAGTGGAGTACACTAGCCTCTGAATGACTTTGTAGTGGGGTCATATATTGGAGGGGAGCAGGTACTTTATCTTAAGGTGGTGGGCACCAAACACAGTGGAAGATAATATTTAAACTGTCACCTTTTTTTAATGTACACAGCGGTGTGTCTCTACTGTTGGGACTGTTAAATATTTTTTACACATATTGTGTGTTATTTCATATTTTTTACGCAAATTGTCTGTTATTTCTTATTTTTTTTTAACTAATGGTATATATGTTATATTGATGTAGTTGTATTAAGAATATTGAGTTGATTACTCTACACCTATATGTACACATTAGTATTTAGAGTTAGTTGGTGAACACACTCAAGTGTTAGCTGCAGTCATAACCTAAGGTTAACTGGTTAAAGGGAGGAGTTTATATTCAATTTTACACTTTAACATTAATATTAGGTGATTGCGCTGATTATAATTATTATATAGTAGGGAATAATTGTAACCCCTGATTTTTTTTTCTTTTTGTGCAGTCTATGCCCTATTTGGGAGGTTTTATTTAACTTCCTTTCTCAAGATACAACAGGAAATGAGAACATTCTTACAAGGGTAATCCTCTTGTTTTCACTGAAACCCTATTGGAAGATTTAACCTTAATTTCTCTTCTATTGAATTATATTCTAACTCAAAATGTCTCTTATTTTTAGCTCTTGTAAGAGTTGTCACAAGAACAAATAAATAGAGAGGGTGAATCTCTTTAGTGGTGACAAAGCGGCGGCAAAGATTCAGAAGCCCATAGACCTGTCAGAAGCATATCTCCATGTGCCAATTCATCTGGCTTTTCATCAGTTTCTCAGATTTGCTGTCATGGATGCTCACTACCAATTCATCTGCCTTGTATTTGGTCTCAGTTTAGCATCGCTAATTTTTCAAAGATCCTTCTCATAGTATTTTCTCATGTAGAAAATTGGAGGATAATTCCATTAACTGGATGATGTTCTAATGCTAGCAGATTCTGATCTCGACTGATCAAGCTCTGAAGATGGTTCAGTCAGTTTCAGCAAGACCTACAGTAGCCTGGGTGCAGTGACATATCAGACATCTCCAGTTCTTTTTTCTCCAGCAGTGGGAAAAAAATCTCTGGATCAGGGCACTATCTTTCCCCAATTTTTCAGAGAGGCATTGAAGTGATGAACAAGGCCAGCCAGCTTGCATCAAGGAATGACACTTTAAGTCAGAGAGTTGACCATACTTACTCCCGACACAAGCCTGAAGGACTGGGGGGGGCTCACTGCCAAGATCAGACCACCAAATAAGATGGAACATCTTCCAATCACAAAGAGCTGATGGCAGCAGGAGAAGCATTGAAATGGTTTACCCCACTACTTCAGCACCATCATGTGACGCTCCAGATGGACTGCAGAATGACAGTGGTTACTTGGCAAATCATGGTGGAACAAGGAGCCTACCTTTGTTGAAGATTGTGGCACAGATATTTCAATGTGCAGAGTTGAATCTATTGTCTCTAATAGCATCTTACCATCCAGGTATAGAACATTTAAATGTGGACAAGCTAAGCCACCACATTCTGGATCAAAATGAGTGGCTGTTGAATTGGAGAAGTGGCAGCAGTTGAGTAATTCAATCCCAAATCTTGCTTTTTTAAAATGACATTCTGGATTTTTTGCAATCTGCTCTGGACAATGGATTCAGCTATAGTACTCAGAGTGCAGGTATCTGTGCTTTCAGCTCTATTGGATGTTCAATGGGAGGAAGATGCTTTGATAGCACATTTTATGAGGACAGTACTGAGGTTTAGACCCTCTCTCAAAACCATTTCCAAAATTGGATATGCCTCTTGTTCTCTGGGCCTTAATGAAAGATCCATCTTAGCCTGATACATATATTATTATAATGCAGGATTTATATAGTGCCAATAGCTTGCGCAGTGCTTTACAATTAGAGGGCCCTGCTCATTAGAGCTTAAAATCTAGGAGGGAGGTCCAAGTGATACAAAAGGTAATAGCGGTGGGGGAGGAGCCGATGGAGAATATTAAAGTACAGTTATTAGGTGAAGGCAGAATAGGCTTCTCTGAAGAGATGGGTTTTTAGGGATCGTCTAAAAGCAAACAGAGTAGGAGATAATCGGACAGATTGGGTTAGAGAGTTCCATAGGATGGGAGAGGCTTAACAAAAGTCCTGGAGGCAAGAATGGGAGGAGGTGACAAGGGAGCTAGAGAGTAGAAGGTCTTGAGAGGAACAAAGAGAATGATTTGATATCCAAAAAGATCATAAATCTACATGCCAATAAATTATAAGTGAAGAGTTCATACAAGCCACAATTGACTGAATGTTGTGCAAAAATATGTCACAAAGAGTTCATAAAAGTCCAAACTGTATTCCAAAAAATGACTTAAGTGCTTAAAACAAATTCAAAGTGTAAAGGTGCTCCAAAGGAATAAGGTGCGATGTGCCACACACCCCTCTTGCCACCCCACTCCCCAGAAGGAATGGACCCCCAGCTTTGCAGTCTGAGGGTCAAGTAGGCATGTTCTGGTGATGATGGTACCAGGGACTAGACACAGATCCTCCAAATTGGAAACGGCAAGGTTCTCCAGGCAGCAGCTGGATATCCACTATGGGCTCTCTGACCAGCTCGATAAAGCATAAACATGCTCATAGTGTATCATTAACCCCTTCCTTACCGGGCCATTTCTGACACTCCTCTCCTACATGTAAAAATCATCATTTTTTTGCTAGAAAAATACTCAGAACCCCCAAACATTATATATGTTTTTTTAGCAGGCACTCTAGGGAATAAAATGGCAATCATTGCAACTTTTTATATCACACGATATTTGCGCAGGAATTTTTCAAACGCGTTTTTTTTGGAAAAGAAACAGTTTAGTGAATTAAAAAAATACAAAACAGTAAAGTTAGCCCAATTTTTTTGTATGTTGTAAAAGAGGATGTTACGCCGAGTAAATTGATACCCAACATGTCATGCTTTAACATTGCGAACATTCGTGGAATTGCGCCAAACTTTGGTACTTAAAAATCTCCATAGGCGACGCTTTAAAATTTTTTACAGGTTACATGTTTAGAGTTACAGAGGAGGTCTAGTGCTAGAATTATTGCTCTCGCTCTAACGTACGCGGCGATACCTCACATGTGTGTTTGTACATTGGACATTTTTTAAAATTTCGCAGCGGATACCTCTAAAAATTCATGGTTTCAAACCGCGTTAAGGTGCTTACAAGCG
>BLSH010287346.1:409062-432135 GCA_018402905.1 Glandirana rugosa | reverse complement strand
TGTCATTTATCACCATTTTAGGTGCGAGTCCAATTTATGTACCTTTCGTCGGTCGTGTTTTACAGATCTATTCCTGGAAGTTTCATCGTCATATATTTTTCACGTCACGATTACTTATATTATAAAACTTTGGGTCAAAATATTTTTAGACACTTTTTGTCACTTCAATTATCAGGTTTTCAGGAGAGTTTTATAGAAGTACTCTTCTCCTGTATTCTTCACCGTAAGTCGACATCTTTGCATTAGGAGTCATGTGGTTCTCTTTTTGTACTGGTGTGGGTCACTCCATTCTTATGTCCGAAGAATGGCCTAATTAAACTGGTGGTTCCAGTACAAGTGCGGAAACAGCTGAAAAAAATGATATCTGAATGGTGCCTCTAGCTGCTGGCACCATTCAGATATCCCCCCTCAAAGTCTAGGACGTCCATGGACGTCCTACCGGCGAGAAGGGGTTAAAAAGCATAAGTTTATTGCGCAAGGTAGAATATTACTTACAAGAGGTAAAAAAGATTCAAGCATATGATGTACACAAAGACAAAGGCGTGAACATGACCTTGGTGGTCAAATTAATCCGGTAAGAAGCCTGTATTCTTACCTCACTGGGTGTGGTCATGTTTTTCTCTTGGTGTACTGAGGATTACGTTTCTACAGCTGAATGCCACTTCTTATGTCCTCTTCTCATGAAGATATTTTGAGAGGACTTTTGGACTATTAACTTCACTGTTTTTCACAGATTTTTATAAAACTGGGTTTCAAAATATTATATTCATTAGCACTGCACTTTTTATATACTGCTACTTTGAAGGTCCTTATCTAGACATTTTGTGCTGGCTGCTTTCCATGTATTTAACCTGAGCGTGGATTTTACCACTATTTACTGTGGAGACGTATCATGTCAGTCTACGATTTCCCTCCTTGGTGTTCTGTTGCAAAATTTATAGGAACAGTACGCTGAAGGAAGTCCCACATTTTATTTTACCAGAGGTTGTCCTAAGGGGTCAGATGGATGGAGCTTTGTAGATATTTAAAGCAAAATGGGCAAGAATATATCATTAATTCCTTCATTACTTGTTCCACTAAAAATGTGGTTTATATACTACTGTAAATGTGGGAAACAATATGTAGGCCGAACTATTAGAGCTCTATAATTCAGGTTAGGGGAACATGTTGGCAACATCAAAAAAGGCTTCCATGGCCATAGTGTGTCTAAACACTATGACCAATGTCATCAGAGGAGTCCCAATAACACCCTGCTTGTTGCCATTGATAAACTGACCACACATTGGAGAGGCTTTCATGTGAGAAGAGAAATCTCCCACATGGAGACATGCTGGATATACAGTATGCTTTAAAATCTTACGTCCCATTTGGACTAAATGTCAAATGGGACGTAAATTGTTTCATTAATAATGGCTGATTTTTTGGATTATCATATTAACATTTATTTTTTATTACAATTTTTAGATTTTTTTTTTACTTTTCATTTTGATTATCTGAATTAGTAGTATTTCATTTTGTTAGGATATGGTGGGGTATCGCACTCTGATGTACATGGACCCCGATATATATAATAATATGTTTTACCATTTTTTATGATTTATTTTTGGTTAAAGTTATGTATATTTTTTTAGGCCCATTATATCAACATGCCACTAGATGGCAATACTATGTGCCTTTTTCTCTTCTTTCTGCTGAAAGATCATTTTTTTGTAATGATATATATTTTTAGTGTATCATACATATTTATATAATATCTGGGGGATATTATGTTTTTTTACCTTCTTGCTCTTCTTTCTGGTTGGTTCCATGTAGAGGTGAGTGTGCACTTCCACCCTTCCTTATGTTATTAAGTATTTAATAGCGTGGTGCACATCTGGTAGCCATGACCCTGATGATGGATAGCGTATGGTGAAACACGTGTAGGTGGGACCAGATGTGACATCACCACGTTGTTCTTCGGACGCTAGTTGTTGCATCCAAGGCCATTGCTGTTGCATTTGTATATGACTACACGCTCTTATTTACTACATAATGGGGAATGCACCTTTTTAAACTCAATACACAACCTTTTATACAGTATCATGCTATGATCTTTTATATTTTAAATGCATATGTTAATCATAATTTGAAGCACGCCAGGACCGCCAGCACCTCTATGGATACACCTGGGAAAGCATTTCCCTACAGCACTTTTGGCTTTTCCATTAGGAAGCCATTGCATTCTGGTAAGCTACTATCTTCTATATTGGTGGAGGTTTCACAGAGGATTTGGGGAAGCAGGTTTTTCCCATGAATACAGCTATCTGGTTTACTCACCACTCATGGATGTTGCTCTTCTGATACACTGGAACTTAATTCACATTCAATACATTTTCTTTTTCTCTTTTTCTTGTTTGGATACTTATGGACAATTTTTTTGATGAAATTTAATATTTTACTTTTTTATTGACCCAATTTATTCATTTTTGAGATCATGTTATATGTACCATTTTTTGGAATGGCACTGCACTATATGGTATATTGATATGTAGATATTTTCCAGCACACCATGAATCAACAAGGTAACATCCAAAATGGGTTTTATTGCATTATCATATCACAGAGCAGTGCAATGTTTTGAAGTCACACAGGACCCCTTCATCAGGCACGTGACGAAGAGGTCCTGTGTGACTCTGAAACGTTGCACAGCTCTGTGATGTGATCATGCAATAAAAACCCATTTTGGACACTACCTTGTCGATCCATGGTGTGTTGGCACATATCTACTTTGTGACTTTCCAAACCAGTTTCCAGCTGGCCGTTGCTGTAGCACCCAAATCCTTGTAAGCGCATCCAGGAATGTTTGCAATGAGAATATGGAGTATTACTTGAGATGAGTGGAGCTGACCCATAAGTAGGCTGACATGATGAGCCTCCAGGAAAGAAAAATTACAGTAAATATGGATAACAATTTTCCATAATATAGTATACATATACTGTATACTGTATACATGCAAGGTGTATACACAGTATATATACAGTATATATTGTGGCTATTCATCTTGCATGTTATTATGTTTGTATTTCTATATCATTTCTATAAAAATATTATACAAATTACAATAAGTAATCATAACTCTGGATGCCATTATTTGTAATACTTATTTTGATTAACACCATTTATAAAAAAAATATGTAAACAGTGTAATAAAAGCAATGTGTTTATGGTGTTTTTATGGTAATTTAGATATGATAGTTTAGTTTAACTATGTCTGAATTGTTTAAGTAACATTTAGGCTGGATTCACACCATTGCGTTGCGAATTCCAGATCCGTTGCCAGTGAGAAGGACCAGAGCCACTGTTCAGCAGCTCCTGTCTGTTCTCACAGCGCATCAGCTGCCCAGTGATGGGGGGGGGGGTGCAGTGAGCAGGGGAAAGAAACCCTGTTCAATGCTGAACACATCTGCAAATTAGATGCATTCCCATTGAACAAAATGGGGCTGGAATTCGCACCGCACTGCACAGAAAACGCGCATGTTTTATGTGCAATGCGGAGTGTGAATGCATCACACATATGTGAACTGGACACAGTGCCCTGCAAATTGGTGTGAACCCAGCCTTAACCTAACTCAAAGTACATGCCTAACATTTACCTTGGTAAACAATTTTTTTCAAGGACAACAGTGAGCATTAAATATCTCAGGATTATTGTTCAAAAGTACAATCGCAATATTACACTTCTTGTTTCACTGCTATAGCTCTGAGTTAAACATTCTAAAACAGTTTAACTTAAAGCTAAGACTGATCAGATATGCAACAATTGCTTTAACTGGTCTGAATATCTAAGCTAGATAGAACACATTTCAATTTTCATGGTCATATTAGGAACAAAGTAGTATAACTGCAATTGGAAATCTTATCTGCAAATTATATTAGTGATTTTTAGAGAGTGGATAATTATCAGGTTCTAAAGTATTTTTTAAAACAATTTTCCAATGCATGGTAAACTTAAAGGGCAACTTCACCCTTATCTTAAAAATTACAACAAATACACCTTTAGAAATGTTTACTAATGGCAATTTACAAACAGACACTTAATGTTTTTAATAATAATTTCAGACTTTTTATTATTTTTAAATGTTATTTTCCTTTCCCCTTCTTATCACAGTGGCTATTTTTACTAAAGGCAGATTAATCAATTTTTCTTTTCTTCCTGAAGCTCTACCTAAAATTCTGTGTTTGCCTGGTGTAGCATGTGACAGGAACTTCCCAGGATGTATCTGTGAGGTCAGAGTTACATAATTTGTGCCTCTCTCAGCCAGGTAGTGGAAAAACAGTAATTCTAGGTAAAAGCAAAGAATGTAGGATGATTTCATGAAAGGTCCACTTTAAATAATAACATTTAAAAGATCCATATTTGTGTTATAGCCTCTTGAATAATACATTAGGACACTACATTTAGTTAGTCATTTATTATTTTAACTCCTAAATGAAAGCAATATTAAACTCAGAAACAAAAAAAAAAGTGGCCCAATCCTCCTCTTCTTTCTATGGGGGCACCAAAGCTGAGTCAGAGCCTCATGCAATCATTCAGAAACGGAGCCCTGACCCGGCCTGCCCCTCTCTCCTCTGATTGGCTGACTGTGTCGCAGCCAATCAGGAGTGTCCCAGACAGCTTAGACATTCGTGGACATCGCTGGAGAGAGATGGGGCTCAGGTAAGTAATTAGGGGGGTGCTGCGGAGGCTACTACACACAAACAGTTTTTTATCTTAATGCAATGAATACATTAAGATAAAAAACCTTCTGCCTTTACAATTCCTTTAGTTAGTTTTCTTCTTACTACTAAGTCTGTTATTTTCATTTACAGCCCAACTATCCAGCAAATTGGCAGTTAAGCCTCGTACACACGTGCAGATTGTTGGACAACTGAATGTCCAACTTTTATCCAAATTGGCTGCTGGTGGTTTTGTCTAGCGTACTGACGGTAGTCAAGTAATTGGCCAACAAAGCCGAATGTAGTGACGTGTTACGAGCGTATAATAAGGAAGTTCAGGTGAATGGGATTTGTGAATTAGGAACACTAGTTTACACAACTGAACACTTCCTGGATTCCAAGCACGTATGTTTGCACTTCCAACTTCTTGTTGGCCAACTTCTGTACACACGAGCCAACAATCGGCCAACGCCTTGTTGACCAACAAAAGTTTTCTAGTCTTGTCAGCCAATTTCTGTTGGCCAACAATTGGATATTGGCTGTTGGATTGTGCATACTAACGGTCAGATTATTGGCCAACAGGCTGTTGGACAATCGTTGTTGGCCAATTGTTGTACCGTGTGTACGGGCCTTTAGGGTGTTGAGCCAAATAATTTAACACTGACAAGGCTGCTTGCAATGGTCAGATTTTATTAATTTGTGTAAAACCTTTATCCCAAAAGGAAAACAAACCGTTGTTGTAACTAGTTAAAAAAGTGTTATCTGGAGTTAGGCATTATTAGCTCGTCAACTCCATATAAATCTAGTGCCCTACACTTTGAACAGACTGACACTGCTGCTGTTCAAGGGTGACTCATTTGTTCCTCCATTCAGAGCAGAAAAACCCTAGGACAGGAAGTATTATATTGGCTGGACCACTAGATGAAAATAAAATAAAAAAAACTCCCAAAAAATGAATGCAGCCACTATATTTGATCCTTTTTAACCTTCAATAAATTAATTTGTTTTTGGGTTTAATACTGGTTTAACCCCTTCCCAGTAACTATATGCATATATGTGGCCTCACAGAAGTGGGTCTTCCTCCATTGGGCTGCTGTCCTGACAGTGCATTGCATAGTGTGCTCCCAGCCCAGAGGCCAAGCTATCAGTGACAGTTTTGGGTCTCATATTAATGTTCGGAAAACTGATCATCTGATTGCTGTGATTGACAATGACAGTGATCAGTCACTATACAGCTCCCCTCCCATTTTGTTTTCTCCTCTTGAATGGAGAAAAGGTATTGTATCTTTTTCTCATTTCTAGAGAAGAAAAATGCAAACAAAAAAAAGTGTGTGTAATAAAAAATTAAAAAATAAAGCTAAAATAGCTAGATCTGGGTTTGATCAAGGTCAGTGCCAGGGTTAGTGTTAGGATAATGATTCGGCTCAAAGGTCATGTTCAGAGTCAAATGGCAGGGTTAAAGGTCAGGTTTAGTGTATTTTAGGTAGAATTTTAAAACAATATTTTATTAATTTAGTATCAGTGTCAGTTAGTATCAGTGTGTTTTAGGTAGGACAACAAAAAAGCAAAATGTACATCATTGCTTTTGGACCCTACAAACAATAAATAGCATGCATATATGTGGTATCATTGTGATTGTCAGGAGCAGGAAAATGTATTTTGTGTTGTTCTCTGGTGGTAGGTTATGGTAATAGCAAGAAATAAAGTGATACATTTTAAAAAATGATTTATTTTTTTTTACTATTTTTTGCCAGTTTTTCTTTGATAATAAGAAAATAGGAAATACCCATTACCAATTACTGCAAAATGAAAGCCCAATATGCCCTTCTTGAAAAAACATTTTATTTTTCAGCTGGATACACTAAGTAGTTGTGATGATGTGAACAGTTTTACTAACACATGTCAAAGTTGCAAAACTGTTTTCAAGCGTTAAGATTTTTTTTACCCTCCTCCATCAGGAAGCTAACAAATGTATACATTTGCTGATGTTAGGAACTAGTTGTCCTCTCCATTCTGACAGATTAAAGCCAGTCAAGCAGTGCTGATATTCCAACACATCCCAGCACTTTTCATCTTTTCTTTATTTAGTAAATATATTTTTAATATTTAAAATTAATATTGTTAGTGAATTTAGAATGAATAGTCACTAAAATAAACTATTCAAAAGCCTGCTTTTGTTTAGTTTTATGTAGAAATAAAAAATATTAATATTATCATTAAAAAAAAAATAGTGTAGATATTATATTAGAAATTCATATAAATACCAGTGACAAGTACATAACATCATCATAATGCTTTAGTGCCCAATCACACAGGGGCGACTTGCGCTCCGACTTGAGTTGCCTCAAGTCGCCCCAAGTCGTTTGACATCTGAAATTACATTGAAATGAATGGGAGCCATCTTAATGTACACTACTGAAGTTGGAGCGAGTTCAGAAAAGGTTCCTGCATGACTTCTAGGCGACTTCTATCTGACTCATGTCCATAGAATTGTCGCCTCCATGTCGGATCCCCATCTAAATGGAAGCGACTTTACAGTGAAAAGAAAATAATTTATCCAGTGCAACCCCCTCCCTCCATGCCCTGGCCACAGGCAAAGTTGCCTGGCATGAAGTCACGTTGTAAGTTGACTGAAGTCGTGCTGAAAGTCACGCTGAAAGACGCATGGAAACCACCTAGCAAAGTCACGCTGAAGTTGGGTCGCCCCTGTGTGAATGCAGCCTTAATCTTTATGTTTAATGAGTACAACTCTGATTTTAGATTTTCAGTGAATTGGTTTGGAGGAAAACGTAAACAGTCTCTAATGAAAGTGTACCGTAGTGGTAAAATGCTGTTTAACCACTTACGCACTGCCCATCACCATTGTACGTTGGTATTTTGGTGTGGAATACCATTGTTATGGTAGCAGATAGCTACCATAACCCAGTACTGTTTTTTTCAGCAGGCCGCCCACTTTCAGATAAAAATGATCTCTGCGGTTGATTCGCCATGAGATCACCTTTATCAGGGGGTGAGTGGGGCCCCCTGCCACTTTCCAGTCTTCTCCATCGCTTACCGGATCCGTCAGTAGCAGCGGAGACGATGGGGTCCGCTCCCCTCACTGTCTGGATGCCAAGTGAGGGCTCCATGGCATTGAAGGGTGGAAGCCACTTACTGGCCACGTCCCGTGGGCCGACCCACGATCGCCTGTGAGAGAGGAAGAACGGGGAACCGCCGTTGTAAACACGGCGGTTTCCCATTCTGACAGGCGGCATGACAGAAATCTACTGATCCCTGTACTCGGGATCAGTTAGATCTGTTATGCCCCTGCAGGTTAACCCTTTCCCTGCCAGTGACATTTATACAGTAATCAGTGGTTTATTTAAATCTGATCGCTGTATAAATGTCAGTGGTCCCAAAAAAGTGTCAAAAATGTCCAACATGTCCACCGCAAAAATCACAGATCGTCGCCATTACTATTAAAAAAAAATAGTAAAAACGCCATAAATTTATTCTCATGGTTTGTAAACGCGGCAACTTTTGTGCAAACCAATCAATATACTCTGATTGCAATTTTTTTTACCACAGATATGCAGAAGACTATATATTGGCCAAAACTGATGAATACTTTTTTTTGTATTTTTTTTTTTTGAACATTTATTATAGTAAAAAATAAGAAATATTGTGTTTTTTTTTCAAAATTGTCGCTCTTCTTTTGTTTATAGTGGTGACCAAAAGTGATGCAGAGGTGATCAAATACCATCAAAAGAAAGCTCTATTTGTGGGAAAAAAAGGACGCCAATTTCGTTTGGTTACAACATCGCACGGCCACGCAATTGTCAGTTAAAGCGACACAGTGCCGAATCAAATAAAGTGCTCTGGTCTTCAAGTGGAAAATTCTTCCAGGGCTGAAGTGGTTAAAAGGACAGTAGAAAAAAAAATAAAAGTAAAATAAATAAGAAAAAAAATTGATGAAGAAATTTGGAAATTCGGAAATAAGAAAGAACTTTTGAAACAATAACTGATTATTTCAAAATGTTCTTTCTTATTTCCGAATTTTTTAAATTCTGAAATAAGAAAGAACATTTGAAATAATAATAAATAATTATTAAATTATAGGTATTGGAATTTCCTTGAAAATTTGGCGGTTAGTGAACTTAAATATGACATTTATCACTAACAGCCATATTTTCAAGGAAATTACAATACCTATAATTTAATAGTTATTTATTAGTTAGTTATTATTTCAAATGTTCCTTCTTATTTTCGGATTTCCGAATTTCGGATTTTCAGCTGTTCCGATTGCCGAATTACCGCAATTGCCGAATTACCGCGAATCTCCAAATTTCCAAATTACCGCAATTGCCGAATTACCGCAACTTTCCAAGTTATCGCAATTGCTGAATTACCACAAATTACCAAAATCGCAGAATTTCCAGATTTTTTGAATTTCCGAATTTCTGAAAAAATAAAAAACAAACTAATTTTTCAGCCATGCACAAGTCTAGCTCCGGCGGTGCATGCACGAGAGCCAATCATGAGAATCTAGTATAGGTACATGATTTTGCGCTTAAGGGCCGTCCTGTCGCAGTATATGTACGTGGGGCGGTCCTTAAGTGATTAAAGAATACAATGTGTTCACCTTTGAGAACATGTTACATGTTCTACCAATTTTCAGGGTGAAATATGTAACATGTTGCAGCTCCTGCAGCTCTCCCCTTGATCCCCCCCTTTCTGTGACAGCAAGCCTAGGCTCTTCTACCTGCACACCTTGTGACAATTTAAAAGGGCGTGGCCATGAGGGGCTCTGCCGTGTCATTAGTTCACAGAGCTTTGAGAATAAATAGACTACAAGTACTGACATCCTTTGTGGCTGACGTCTTGTAGTTCTCAATGAACTCTGAGTGTACTGGTGAGCATCCTCAGAGGTACGGGCATACAGCTACATTGACAGACTGCAATGCTTTACAGGCTCCTAAGAAAAACATGGTAAATACACTTTTTTACCTGCAAAAATGTAGCATTTATTATTTTTTTGAAAAGGTTAACTTATCCTTTATGAAGGGTATACACATTCAGTTTTTTTCTTTCAAACAGCGGGTTGAATTAAAAAAATGGACAAATCCTTGCATCGACACAAACAATGCTTTTGCAGGGATCTCTCTTGCTGTTCTTTTATTGTATTGTATTCTGTTGTATTCCCCCCATCAAAATACACAGGTCTGGTTTTCCAGCAGGACCATGCAGCGGTCACTACACCTGCTTCTGTTGAACAGACAGTCGACTTTTCCAGAGCCTCTCCAATCCTATGGAACTCCTTACCCCAATCTGTCCGATTATCTCCTACTCTGTTAGCTTTTAGATGATCCCTGAATTTTTTTCTCTTTAGGAAAGCCTATCCTACCCACACCTTACAACTGTATTTTCACTTTCTCCATCTGATCATCCCCCACAGTTATTACCTTTTGTTCCACTCAACCCTCCCTTCTAGATTGTAAGCTCAAATGAGCAGGGCCCTCTGATCCCTCCTGTATTGATTAGTATTGTAACTGTACTGTCTGCCCCATGTTGTAAAGCACTGCACAAACTGTTGGCGCTATATCAATCCTGTATAATAATAATAATGATACATTAACTGAAATCCTGAACTGACCAACTTTCAGCCGATGTATACCCTGCTTTAGATTCAAGACTATTTAGGAGATAGTAATAGCTTTACAGTAACTATGGTAACTTGATAGGGGAGCAGCAGGATAAAGGTTGACAAAAGTGAACATTTGAAGCAGGCAGACTGGAAGAATTTAACATTTTACAGGGACATAACATTTTACTTAGCTTAAGTCGGCCATACGTGGATCAACATTTGGTTGGTTCAGCAGGGACCAGCTGAATTTTGATCTATGTACAGTATGGGCTAGCTGAATGTACACAAGTTGATAAATCAATTGACTTGTGTACCACCAGTTGTCAGCTTTTTTTCCCAAATGATCACTTTAGCTGATCATAGTATTCTGTCGGTGGGGAGGCTCCCCGTCGGTGAAACACAAAAGCGCTGAGGGAAGGATTTCCTCATCCAACTTTTTATGTGTGGATGAGCACATTTTTTTTTTCGGTTAACCCCCTTGTTAAATTAAAAAATGCATAATGTTTGGTCTACCTTATAACCAGCAAATACTGTGATAAGGTACATAACCTTTTAAAGTAGTTGTGGATAGAATCACTAGTAAAGTTGCATATTTCACAAAACAGTAATTTTAATAGCCAAATAAAGACGTACAGATAGTTTTGTAACAAATAGAGCATTCTTATGTCATTGTTAGAGCTTGTTTTACAACACAGCTGTCATATTGTATACTGTATCTCAAAAGTGCTAAATAATTTGCAAAGCAAAAGGCATTATGGGTGCAGCAAATACATGTAAATTTAATTGACTAGATCCCTCGTTATCATTTTCAATTAAGCTAATGTGTATGACAAGATACTCTTCCCTTCTAGATATTACATTCCACCAGAGTGTAAAATGATTAACTGGAAGTCTTCTAGTAAAATAAAATAAATATTATCAAGACAAATTAGCAAAATGATCAGGACCAAGAAAACATCCATACAGAAGAGAGGTTCTTAATGAAATTATAAATATTCACCAAATTGCATTTAACATGCAATTACTGCTTTGCGTATGCTTATTTAAATGTAATTATAAACCTTATGAAAACCATTATTTCTTTTAAGCTTCTTCTCTATACCATTATAAAACCAATTGGCTCATACAGTGCTTTATAAATGGAAAATATGAGCTGAAGTTTGATTAATTAATAACAATTTTTCAGTGTTTTTTCCTAATAAATCACATCACTGATAGGCTTACTCCATAAAAAGCACAAGGTGGAAAATGCTATAACCCAAACCAGCCATTCATATCAGTGTAAGATATTATAGATTCTGATTGGCCCCTTGCCAATTGAACTATTTTATTGTGTAAGTTGTATTGTTAGTCCCTAGTTTTAACCATATGCCCTCTCCCACAATATAACAGAATGCAGCTCTCTTAACTTGTGAGGCTTACTGTCACTGTATGGGATTTCAGAAAGTGTCAGTAAAGCTGAGAGTCAAGAACCATAGATTAAAACTCTAGAAAAGTCCAAAAACTAAAAAGTATGTTGAAACATTTCTCAAAGTACTCAAGAGGAATTTGCAATACGTTGAAGGTATGTACAGGCACTTTGACAGTCTATAGTTATTTAACCCTTTTGAGACCCGGGGTAATTGATGCCCAGATATCTAGGCCAAATTTAGAAATTTTGAGGTTCTGAATGAATGGGAGTGCTCCCATCTTTCAGTACCTCAACGTACCCCTCTGGGGGTCCAGCAAGACCCCACAGTTGCTGGCGAGCAGCCTCTATGACCTCGAACCATCTATTCCACCAAAACACATCCACATTAGGTTCAGCGCTCCTACATCACAAAAATTTAGAAATGATGGCATGTGTCAGTTAACATAGTAATAGCTTTTATGACTAATATACATACCCAAAGAATTTTCCAAAGTGCATAATAGGTTTTTGCACTAATCTGAAGGTAGTTGTGGGCATTTTGTAGTACCTGATTTGAGAGACTGTGGTTATTGAATGCTTTTGTGGCCAGAGGTAATTGATGCCTAGCTACCTAGGCCAAATGTAGAAGTGACCGCATATGTAAATTAACATAAAGTAATAGCTTTATGATTAATTTGCTTTTAGGAACATATGTAAAATAATGCATCTAGGGAAAAAGAATCCGCTTAGAGAGTACAGCATTGGGGGTACAGTGTTAGCCAGCACTACAGAAGAAAAATATTTGGGGGTGCTTATTTCAGATGATTGCAAAATGAGCAAACAGTGTGACCAGGCAGTGGTAAAAGCAAATAGAATTCTGGGATGTATCAGTAGAGGGATCACCAGCAGGAGGAAGGAGGTTCTGATTCTTCTATATAGATCTTTAGTGAGACCTCACTTAGAATACTGTGTCCAGTTCTGGAGACCTCACTTACAAAAATATATTGATAAGATAGAACGAGTTCAGAGACGGGTAACAAAAATGGTGAAAGGTCTGGGGGATAAAACATATCAAGAGCGACTTCAGGAACTTAATATGTACAGTCTGGAGGAAAGAAGGGAGAGGGCAGACATGATTGAAACCTTTAAATACATCAAGGGGGTCAATAAGGTTCAGGAGGGCAATCTTTTCAATATGAAACCAAAATCAAGAACACGGGGACATGACCTCAAACTAACTGGGGGGAAGTTCAAAACTAATCTTAGAAAGTATTATTTTACTGAAAGGGTGATTGATGATTGGAATAAACTACCAACAGAGGTTGTGAGACAGTCAACAGTAAATGGCTTCAAATATGCTTGGGATAATCATAAATGTATAGTCAGACAACAAGGTTAATGTAAAAAAAATAAATAAAAAAATAAAAATAAATAAAAAGGGCAGACTCGATGGACTACTCAGTCTCTTTCTGCCATAACTTTTCTATGTTTCTATGTTTCTATAAGCCTTTTATCTGGTGCCATGTTTTACTAAATAAACTCATCATGTGCAAAAAATACTTTTACATTTTTCTTTATTTTTTAATTAAGTCAATTTTAATAGAGCAAATAACTCAGAGAGCTAAATTATTACTCAATGGTATCTCAGATTAAAATATTAATAGATGGCATTATAGCTGGTAAGTGTTTGGAATCACATAAAGGCCCTAGGTTTTTTATTTTTGTGACTGAAGATTCCAGCTTAAATGTGAACACTAGATAAGAACTGACATAGTTGGCACTTGATCAGAAATCATTCAAATTTTTCATCGATCATCATAGAGGACCCCAGCTGACATTGATGGCCAGAATTTAGAGCAAGTAGCCTCCAAACAGGCTTTTTTGCTTTTGAAGAGGGGGATGTTTATTAGCATATCCTTGGCAATGGACATCATGCTGGGAAATGTTAACAGATTGCAAGGGAGGCAATTTATTAGGCTAGGGCTGATAACAGGGTATCTTTAAATAAGCTTGAAAAATGTATCAATAGCTTTACATGCAAGCCAAATCATACACATACAGGCCTAGAATAAATAAGGACCTACTTGTAAAACTTAATTTCCAGTATAATGTAAGGCAGACACTCCCTGAATAGTTCACTTTACAATATTGTCACATGTGAATAATGGATTTACCAAAAATACTCCAAAAATGTGGGTCACTTTTTCAGATATATTCCTGCCATTCAACACTGCTCAGTCATGCAAGGTGTTTAACATAAAGGCAATAATTACCTGAATACATAGACACATGCAATGACAGTATTATAGTAATGGCAAATACCTTTCTTCTAAGCAAAAAACGGATGTGTGAAAAAGCATAAAAATGTGCATGGTTACAGAAAAAGGATAATTACTGTAAGCAATATGCTTAATTAGTTGATGTATTTGTATACATGTTTTTCATATTTTATATATTTATGAAGTATGAATATATTTTGAAGCACAGAGCACTTTTTTGGAGTGATCATACTTCACACTTATTTCCTTTCTTCCATTTGCATGTAAGCAAGCATGTATGCCAATAAGTGCTGGGACAAGAACACAATGTACAACTTTTAGCTATTCTACTATACACTAAGTAAAAAATGTATTTAGCTGACTGTCTCTATATTATTTTCTCTTTCTTGTTGTAGTTAACCCTCATGGTTTAAGCCTCTTGTGCAAGACCCATCTTAAATACCTAAAGTTGAATAAAGTTCACTAAAATTTTAATTTGGTAACACTAAAATCCCAAGCATTGGAAATTTCTAGTAGCATGCCATTAATAAGCACGGGAAAGGGTGGTTAGCCATGTGTAGCCCCCAATAGCCCACTATTTCTTTAGATAAATCTCAATAGTCTAATCAACATGTTTGTTTGGATTGCCTTAGACACAAAGAAAACATATACAAAACAGCCAGGACTAACAGTATATGTGTAATGCCAAAAGAACCCCAAAACAACAGTCCATTTTTCAGGGCTTTAGTACCAAAAGGCCAGAATGCTGTTTTTTGGGTACCACATTTGGTTTAGCAACTGAAAGCAGACAAATTCTACATTCAATATATTTTGGATAGCTTTTCCTTATAGCGTTTCCTTATGCCAGTAGGTTTTCCTTAAGCTTGAGATTAGAGCTGTCAGTGAAGCAAATTTTGAATTGCATTTCCCATAACGTACATATGAATTGAATACTTGTTTAAAACTATATGCAAATACTTGAAAATGTGTTTCTTGGAGCTTATCACTTTTCTTGAATGGCTTTATAGCATCTGCTGAAAGTGACACATTGATTTCCTGTAGTCCTGAGTCATGCTGAACCGTTCAGTTCATCTAAACAGCACTAGTAACGGAGACATTACATATATTAAATGCCAACTAATGTCGTGTTGCTTTTTATCATTGCAATATTTAATTGTAAGATTTACAGTTTTATGAGATGGGGGTGTCACACTCTAAGGTTAACTGTACCTTTATTTTATTATGATGAATACATAATGCTGAGCATCCAGCTAACTTACATTCGTTAAATATAACTGATGACTAATTCAGATGTTATCTCCGTGTTTTTGCTGGATTTTGGAGCAAGCCGACTGAAAAATGTTAAAAATATGACCATTGGGTGACATAAAAACTTCAGTATCGCAAGCACTGCATCGTACAGACAGGAATGTATAAGGGTATACAATTCCCAGTCTGTCCAGTGAATTGAGCCACCTTTCAATTCCCTGCCCCTTTGGAATGTGTTCTATTTGTCCTATTGCCCTGAGTTGTCCAGTAAACTCCCTTCTCCCTCTCTGTGTATTTTTATTTCCAGTGCTACTTTATCTTCTCCTTCTGTCACTTATTGCTGAGATAGACAGGCACACTCTTTGCTAAAAGCTATCACCTTCTAACAGCATTGGAATACCTAACCATATCGCAAGCATCCTATTGCATCCTGGGCACTTTCACAACAGGTATAGATAAAGTAGATGGCACTGGAGAGATTAGGCAATATCGTGTAAACTACTGAACTAAATTATTCATAGATAAAAAGTCCATAAGCATGAGCCTAAAGATTCTATATTAAGGTAGGCTATACAGCATCAGTGCCAGCACCCCATAGAGCCAAGCAATAACTCTGTAAGGATACAAAAGGGAACACAAGGGGTCGCCAGACTAAGTGCAGCAATAACACAAATGGATTTATTAAAAATGAATTGGTAACTCACATCTATAGAAGGCAGATAGTCATATCTAATCTTCTGAGGCCAGGTTGTTCACAGAGTCCCATAGCCATCTCTTGCTGTCTGTGGCGCTCTGTAGATGATGGAAGATTGCCGGCCAGAGACTGCAGTAACCAAGGTGGAACAGGGAAGGTGCTGGACTGGATTTGACATCAGCAGGGGGTGGGGAATGCTGCAGATCGATAGGGTGACACGTTTCCAAGTATCCGCTTCTTTCTCAGACCCAATTGGGTGCTCCACAAGGGAGTCTCATATAGGGCCAAAGGCGGGGTGGAGCCCAGTAACAAACAGCCAATGTGGGTTGGTGACATTGGTCTATCTTAAAGGGAACTACACATTATTAAACAAGCAATCAAAGTATAATACAATAAATAGAAATTATGTTGATTACACTACAGGGTCTAGTACACCAGAAAACCATTTAAACACTGCACACGTGGTACATTGACAAAATGCAGGAATAAAGAGTCAAAATAAAAATATAAATTGATAATGAGTAAATATACCAACAAATATATCTGTACAGTGACATAAACATACCACTAGTACAGCTATTATGCGCCAATCGCAGGTGCGAAATGAATGCTGCTACTACCAATTAGTAGCAACTGGCTTATATAAGTGCACACAAAGAACCATGTAAAGAATATTAAAGTGAGGAGGACCCATCATACATGAGCACTGTACTAGGGAAGCCATAAACAGTCAAAGGTAAAGAGAGAGAGTCAACCCTAATGCATGATAAACAAAGGCCCATCGGGACAGGTGCAGAAATGAAAATAAAAATAAGATAAGGATATCATCACCTCCACAAGAAGGTTGGAGATTCAATTACTGACTTATCCTCTCAGGTTCCCCACTTCCCTACAGACTGGCTTAGAACTTTTAAGTAACTTACAAAAAAGGACTCCCTATTTAAGGCCAAACTGGGGAAGTTTCAGAGGAACCTTGATGATTATAATTACAATAGAATCTTCAGCTGGAAAAAAAATAGATACCATATACTGCCTTAAATGACATGTGTTCCAGTCCCTCATTCTCCTATTGACTCTACATAAACTTGGAACTCCAATAAGCCTCCTGTGGTTTTACATGGGACTAATGGAGGTAAGAAAAAGACTCCTAATCCTCCAGCGGGCAGCTGGAGGATTAGGAGTCTTTTCTTACCTCCATTAGGGGCAATAATACCACCCCAACCTCACATTTGCCAGTTTCTAAGAAGCCCACGGGCAAAATGGGCCCCCCTCTGAATCTTGTTGTCAGTAACTAACAAATCCACAGGAATAATGAGCCTTTCCAGTAACTCTAATATTCCCCATCATGTTTACTTGAATGCTGAATCTTCCCATTCAGGATCTTCCAGTACATTTGTTTGTACTACTGGTGACCTGATAGTGAATCTTTTTTAGCAAATGTCTCCCCGATCCAGATCCAGCAAAAGAAAATGTTATATAGAGACAGGAGAGGGGGCAAATGTAAGCACACCCCATCTGGAAAAAACCGGAGACTTTAAAAATATTTAACTTGTTCTCGCACCAACTAACGGACAATGAGACATCCTTGCCCAAATGTGGTGTTAACTTTGCCCCTATTACCTTACCTAATTCATCTACCATATTCAGAGACCTGTTGCTGAGCAAGATTCATTTTTCAACACTAATTTGACATTGCTATATCATTTAGATGATTGTGTTCTGAATGATCTCTGTGAGCTTTAGGACAATTGTGGTTATGTAGAATCCGTCTTTTGGTCTCAAAATTTACCCTGCTCTCCTCCAATTAAGCACATTTCTGTTAGACTGAAATCTGTCTTCAACCCTACTCATGCAAAGTATAGATCAATAAGCACTTTCTGAAGATAATTTTTCTATAAACCCACCTATTTATATGACATAAAAATTATCGTATATACTCGAGTATAAGCCATCTCGAATATAAGCCGAGGCACCTAATTTTACCACAAAAAAATGGGAAAAGTTATTGACCCGAGTATAAGCCTAGGGTGGCAAATGCAGCAGCCAGAACACAGGAATTGTAGTCAGAACACAGGGACAGGGAGCCAGAACACAGGGACAGGGAGCCAGAACCCAGGGACAGGGAGCCAGAACACAGGGACAGGGAGCCAGAACACAGGAATTGTAGCCAGAACACAGGAATTGTAGCCAGAACACAGGGACAGGGAGCCAGAACTCAGGGATTGTAGCCAGGACACAGGTATTGTAGCCAGGACACAGGGACAGGGAGCCAGAACTCAGGGATTGTAGCCAGGACACAGAGACTGTAGCCAGAACACAGGTATTGTAGCCAGGACACAGGGGTTTTATGTAGGACACAGAGACTGTAGCCAGAACACAGGTATTGTAGCCAGGACACATGGATTTTATCCAGGACACAGAGACTGTAGCCAGAACACAGGCATTGTAGCCAGGAAACAGGGATTTTAGCCAGGACACAGACTGTAGCCAGGACACAGGGATATTAGCCAGGACACAGGGATTTTAGCCAGGACACAGACTGTAGCCAGAACACATAAGGGATGAGTAAGGTAGATTCACATTAAACAGAGCTGTGCTGCTTCTAAGAGCCGTTCTGTGCTTTGTAACTGTGACTAAACACATTGGAATGCAAAGAATGCAGAGAGAGAGCTGCAGCTCTTCACGGAGATCAGGAGGTGGGAGGGACTGAACAGCTAACATCAGCTTGTCCCGCCCACCTCCCGACATCAAGCTGAGAATCTGACACCTCTCTCAGCATTCTCTGCATTCAAATGTGTTTAATCACACTTACAAAGCACAGAACGGCTCTTAGGCTCTTAGAAGCAGCACGGCTCTGTTTAATGTTAATCTACTCACACCCACAGACACTGATTCAAGTATAAGCCGGGGGGGCTTTTTCAGCACAAAAAATGTGCTGAAAAACTCGGCTTATACTCGAGTATATATGGTATAATCCAACATTCAGTGAATGGCTGTCACAATATATAGCCAAATTTAAATAGCAATCATTAAATAAAAGCACACTACCTATAGAATAACACTTAAAGTGTATGTCCAGTCAAAATTAAAAAAAACAAAACATTTTGATAGAGTGGAGCAAGCAGTACATATGGCCAATAAAACAAACGGAGTGGGACCTGTATCTCTCATTGGACTTTTATGAAAAGTAAAAAAATCTTATTTTCTTTATTATCCAGTGAGGGACACAGGATTGTGGCAATTCATGAACATGTGGGGTGTCCAAAAGCAATAAGTGCAAAACATCAAAGGGGTGATTGTTCCCAGGATGTGGGGACAGATAGCCCCCACTGTAAGCAGAAAGCAGCAATATTCAGTGGGAGGAGTTCTAAGGGAAAACGCTAGATTAGTGCATAGCCCATTTTTGGGTTCTCTAATCAAGAAGAAGAATTGCAAGATATAAATGGGAACTATGGGATATGAGTTCCCGGATTATACCAGAGATTCTCTCAAGAGAGTGCAAAATCTGGCGCACCTGTGCATGGTAGCCAATCAGCGTCTAACTTCAGCTTGTTCAATTAAGCTTTGACAAAAAAAGTGGACGTTAATTGGTTTCTATGCAGGGCTACACCAGTTTTAGTAAATCAAGCCTCGAGAGTCTTATTTGAAGGAACTGGAGAGTGTAATAGGACACTGACAAATTTCAGTGGAAATTTCCAAGGCATTTCAATAAAGACAGAATAAAAAAAGAGGTACAAGGTAAGATATAATAATCTATCCTACCAGAGTAGGGCTTGAAGATGATGAAGCATTGCATTGAGTTCAAATCAACTAATGTAAAAGAAATCCACCATAGAAAGGAGTGATGAAGAAGGGTGAGATAACATACTTAATGATGGATTTCTATCAGGGTAAGAATCTGAGATGTCAAGGTGGAAAAAAAACCAAATAATTCTTGAGAGAAGGACAATTGTGTGCAAGAATACCAGAACAGAAGGTAAAACGATGAGGCATGATGTAAATTTCAGAAAGGAGCAACATAGGAAAAACCTGAGTATCAAAACTGCAAGGATACAAATCAATAAAAGATTCAGCAGGAAAACAGAGAGCCTCCCAAATAAAAAAAATGTGGGTGTTCTTTATGCAGAGGAATAAGCAGATTAGACCATACATTTGTGGACTCAAGCTCTGCCCATTGAATGGGAGAAATACTGTTAACATCTACAGGTTATGCCTGTAGAAGCAGAGGAAGAATGGGGTTGTCCCTCTTCATCGACAGACCTTCTGCACTGAGGTAGTTGTATACTCCAACCAGGAGGTACCAGGAATGACTTGTTCAAAGACAGAATTGAAGAGGTGTCTACCCATAAAAGGTAACTAAATTACATATTTCTTCAGGGTATACTTAGTGTACCAGGTAAAAATCCAAAGCACCCTATGCATGTGGACAGACATTTCACCCATGCAAGACATAAGCTTAGATGCTTGCAAGAGACCATTACAGCTGGTTAGACTTTAAGATGGAGAGCTTTCTTTAATTGACCTCACATGTATGCACAGATCTAAGCCACCACCAGTAAGAGTCAGACAGTTATGCCAAATACCTCAAACTGATTCCAGAAAACAGATTTTTAGTGAAAGCCAGTGCTCGGAGTTCAAATTCCAGACTGGCCCCATTATCTTCAGTCCAGCGGGGTCTGGGTATGATCTCCAAAGATGTTGCTGAAGATATACTGATCCGAACAGCTAAGGTTCTTTAGGGTCAGAGTAGTAAGGATGTGGAATTCTCTTCCACAAGCAGTGGTATCAGCAGGGAGCATCGATAAAAAAAATATTAAAAAGAAAACTATGGTCTTCTTAAGGATTGCAAAAAACGATTTAAAAAAACGATTTAAAAACTACGGTCATCTTAATGATCGCATCGTGTAGAGATATGGCATTTACTATTGACATGAACTCACACACACACCAGAGGTTAAACTGGATGACCTGGTGTCTTTATTCAACCTTACCAACTATGTAACTATATGTAACTATGTAGCATTGTATAAATATAAATAAAGCTGCGCTAAATTGAACAGTACATATATCAGAAATTATTGATTCCTAAATGTAAAAAGTCTCCATATTGTAAAGTTGATCAATCAATTAGCAACACCCAGTGAACCTCATGCACTTTGTGAATCCGCCACCAGATAATAAAAGGCTTACCAGACCCAGCTGGAAGCCAGGCCTAACACTGAAATCTCTGGGTTAATCGTTTAGCAGATCTCCAAGGCGCTAGGGATACCACACGGCCGTTTTCACAGCGCCAGTTTCCACCGCACCCAACACCACGAACGTTCTTATAAAGGATCGCTGCATCACTTGGGCCCACTCTCCAAAGTACTCCTCACAAACTCATGCCATAACCATAAGTAAGAAGAAAGCAAAGGAGCTCCGATAGTGAAGTACGATTTGAAAAGGATTTATTGGTAAAAAATGCTAAATACTCACAAACACAGAGTAATTGATAGCGTGTGTATAAAAGTCTTAAGCCGGCTTCAAACAAACAGGTAGGTGACGTCAGCGCGCCCTCCCGACGTACGTTTCATCACAAATGATGTCGTCTGGGGATATAACATTGTACCTGGCCCAACCACAGCACCCTGTACCATGTAATAGCTGTGGGCCAATTTTATTTAATGTCTTAATTTTCCAAAAAACAACTTCAGAAAACTCACCATGCCTTACTAAATAGCTCAGACTGTCTACTTTCCAAAAAGTCTTGAAGTCTTCATCTTTGCCACAAAGGAACTTCACAGGAAGTGTCAGAGTAGTATTTAAAACAGCACTTTACTCAAAGAGTTAAAAGCACTCAAAGAAATATAAAAAAGATGGGCTCATCTGGTGTATGGGGGGGCTCCACTCCATCCCATGGGCATCTAGCTGCATCCAAGTTGTTCTTATGGCTGGCGCTCGTTCCACAGGCTGGATGGCATACAGGAACGCTGGAGAAGCCGTGCTTGGACCGCAGACCGGAAGTGACATCACCGGGGATGGGGGATAGAACCCGTGGTACAAGAAATGTCCAGATGTGAACAAAGCAAGGCTACGCGCTTGGAGCTTCTGCTCCTTCTGAAGGCCTGGGGGTGTATTGCATTGCCAGCAAATTTATACTAGTGTGCCGGCCTTGGAAATACACGGTCAGCCAGTCCACAGGATAAATATACAGGGAATCAGATGGCGGAGCAGTGACTTACATATATTACAACATGACTAAAATAGACTAAGAATGAAGGGGAGATGGAACATTGCATTTAAAAGAGCAATTGATTCCTAAAAAATACCTACACTATACCACAAAGAAATACATATAACAACCCGAAATGGCACTGATTCAGAAACATAACTATTATAAAAACTATATTTAAAAGAATGTATAAAAATATATATATATATATATATATATATATATATATATATATATATATATAATTAACCACTTCCATACAGGACACTTACACCCCCTTCCTTACCAGACCAATTTTCAGCTTTCAGCACTCTCACACTTTAAATGACAATTACTCAGTCATGCTACACTGTACCCAAACAAAATTTTTATCATTTTTTTCTCACAAATAGAGCTTTCTTTTGGTGGTATATAATCACTGCTGGGTTTTTTATTTTTTTCAATATAAGCGAAAAAGTAGCGAAAATTTTGAAAAAAAACCCACTTTTTTTTGGTTTGTATTGAAAAATTTTGCAAAAAAGTAATTTTTCTTCATAAATTTGGGTGATAATTTATACTGCTACATATCTTTGGTAAAAATAACCCAAATTAGTGGATATTATTTGGTCTCTGTGAAAGTTATAGAGTCTACAAGCTATGGTGCCAATCATTGAAAATTGATCACACCCGATGTACTGACCACCTATCTCATTTCTTGAGACCCTAACAAGCCAGGAAAGTACAAATACCCCCCAAATGACCCCTTTTTGGAAAGTAGACATTCCATGGTTTCTATACATCGTCATATTTAATAGTGGGTTTAAATACTTCTTTTTAATGAAAAAACGTTTTAAAAAGTTATGTTTGGTTTTTTTTCACCCAAAAAAAAGTTTTAAAAGCGATGAAAAAGCGAATATAACTTTTTTTATTTTTTGGGTCGTCACTAATATATG
>BLSH010287346.1:361175-402534 GCA_018402905.1 Glandirana rugosa | reverse complement strand
CACAAAGGACCTACGTCTCTTGCAGACGGACCTCATCCACCCGGACAAAGGTGTTTCTCACAGAAAATCGGCTCACCAAATTGGGAAACTACAAATTACTTTACGTAAACTCTCAGTGACTAGTAACACCTTTCACATGCCGTCACTACCACTCCGTGTATGAAGTTTTTCATCACCGCAGCCCAGTTTGGAAGACCGAGAACCCCACAAGTCCATCGAACGACTTCGACATACACCCAAGCCAGGACTACTAAGTCTACCTATTTAGAACAGTACCCTGTTCAACATCTCAGGAGATCCTACGCCATCACATGGTTTCCCTGTCCTTTGTTCTTTACAACATTTTTTGTCAAACCCGAACGATTTTTGAAATGTCCGGGTCCGGGTCCGTGCCACGGACACCCGAAAGTTCGGTACGGACCCGAACGTTACAGTCCGGGTTCGCTCAACACTACTCACTAGTACAAATGACTCATTTAGTTATTCTACTGTTTTTTACAACATTTCTTGTTTCCTGTCCCTTTGGTACACTACCGCATCCTAGAGGACTCTACAACTTGTCCCATGACAAGATTTATCCATCTGAATCATCAGGACCGAACCCACATACAGCTTCAGCAAGCTACCTGAACACCCCAAGAGCCAGAAGGTTTGACCCGACGCCACTACTTTTTGAAGTATGTGCCTCACCATCACTGCCGTACACTTTCCACAATGATCAGTGACTCTCAAATGCATTTCATTAAACATCAAAGGGTTAAACCACTCGGCTAAAAGACACTCTTTGTGGAAACAGGCCCACCTACTCCAGGCAGACGTTCTCTGCATCCAGGAAACACACTTTGAGTCCTCTCAAATCCCCAACTACGCTCACAAAAACTTTCCACACACTTTCGTCTCTTGTGCCCAACAGAAAAAAGATGTGTACTTGTGGCTATGCAAAACTCTGTCACCTTCCATTCATAATCCTGGCATGTGACATCAACTCCCATCCCTACACCTTGGCTACACTATATGCCCCGAAGAAGAATCAACTCCGATTCCTGCACAGAATACTGAAAAAAATTGGAAATAATAAAACAATAGTACCACGCTCACACATCTGAATCTAGTGACCAGATGAATGTAAAGCATCCATCTGGATGTTACTCTGCCAGCTAAATATTTGTGTAGACACTCCCAATAAACGCCCAACTATGGGTGAAAAGAGGAGGTGTTAACAACCCACAGGCAATGTGCTAAGTGCTAATATAGTGCAACAATAAATGGACAAATCATAACCTGTGCAATAAACATAATATCCAGCCTGCAAATATTGACACACAATTATGCAAAGAATGGCTAAGTACTGACTGTGCAAATCCATTAAACAATTATACAATAAGTCATGCAAACTGATGGTGCAAAAAAGAGGCGCTAGAAAAATAGCAAGCAAAGTGTCTCTGTGCAAATGATTTCAGTCCCAGGAAATCTTCATATATGAGACCGAGTCTGAAGGGGTTAAACCAGACTAAAACGTTCCAAAAGTGGTTCTCTTGATAGTTCCAAAAGTGACAGATTTGAGCCTTCACCAGAAACACCAGTGGTATATCCTACTTACCAGATCAGTATGATTCCCATTGCAGGAATCAATATGCGCTGTGTAACCAAACCTTTTTGCATCCAGGAGTGATGCCCTTCTGTGGTCTCCCAACAAACGGAAAGCGGACATAAGCGGACATCAGGTTGCTCACTCCAGCGTAAATACAGTATTAAGAGAGAAGGATAGGGGCCACATGGTGAAGTACATTCAAATTTATTTTCAATAAAACATCAGGAATAAAATCAGGAATAAAATAAAGTGAAAGCTTACAAGCATGTGGACAGTGCAGGGAACGGAAACAGCAATGCCCTATGATGCGTTTCATCAGCGTGCGCCCCTGATGATGTTGGGAGTGTCTACACAAATATTTAGCTGGCAGAGTAACATCCAGATGGGTGCTTTACATTCATCTGGTCACTAGATTCAGATGTGTGAGAGTGGTTCTATTGTTTTATTATTTACAGTTTTACACCTTTAGTGTGATACACCAGCAGCTACGCATCAATACATACCATTATTTCCCTTTGCGCAGTTTCAGTCCTTTTTCTTCACACTGAAAAAAATTACCTCGATCAGATACGGCAGCCTCATAGTGTGCGGGGACTTTAACACGACCTCGAAACCCCACATGAACACATCATCCAAAAATGTAGCTCGTAAGCCTCAACTATCTGACCTATTGCACAGAGAACAGCTGTATGATGTCTTAAGATGTCAGAAGTGCAGCACTCCTGTGAAAGGGATTATTCTTATTTCTCCCCCAGACATCACACATATTCGAGAATTGACATGTTCCTTACTGACCAATGGTTACTGCAGAAAGTGTGGAACTCTAAGATCACAGCATACTATGGCCGCATCATGCTGCCATTTCTTTGTCAATAGAAGAGGGCCCCCCTCACAACCCCCATCTGGAGATGCAACACATCCCTACTCTAAAACCCCAAGACCTCCCAACTCATTTCCCAACATTTATCCGAATTTATTAAAACCAACTGTGGATCTATCCAAAACCCATACACACTTTGGCTGGCCCATAAGGCCGTCATTAGAGGAGTCCTTATACAGCAAGGTGCAAGGGCAAAGAGATGCCACAACTCCCATTTTACAAAATTAACTAAAGATATTCACAACTTAGAATCCGCTAACAAAACACAGCCTGATCCTACTTTAACAGAGAATATACGAGTGCAGTATATGAGGGAAGAACTAAGAACCCTACTACTGCAACAATATGAAGGACACCTACGCCATTTAAAACTTAGCTACTATTCCTACGCCAACAGGGCAGGGAAAATCTTAGCACGCGGAATTAAAACGGCCCACACCAAGACCAGAATTTCCCATCTAATCCACCAAACCCTTAACCAAAAAATCAAAACCCCCAGGCTATAGCGGACCATTTCACTGACTTTTACAGCTCCCTTTACAACCTGAAGGATGACAACGACACCCTACAACCCACAAATGTCATCATCCTCTCATTTCTGGAGAAAATAAATCTCCCCGGTCTCCCCCAGGCCCAATTAGACCAACTAAACTCTCCCTTCGACCTCCAGGAACTGAACAGAGTTGTGGCATCCCTTCCCTTTGGCAAATCTCCTGGCCCAGATGGCCTAACAAACGATTACTACAAATCATTCAACGCAACCCTATCTCCCCATTTAATCATAGTCTTCAATAAAGCTGCTTTGATATCTCAATTCCCCGAACAAATGCTTAAAGTTTATGTTGTGACAATTTCCAAGCCAGGAAAGGATCCCACCACCCCGGCCAACTTCAGGTCCATCTCTTTACTTAACACCAACATAAACATTTTTGCTAAACTTCTAGCCCACCGACTGACCAAGATCCTCCCACTCCTGTTGAGCAGAGACCAGATGGGGTTTGTGAGGGGCCGGCAACCTTCAGATGCAACCAGACGCATCCTCAATGTTATCCATCAGGCTGGCTCTGCTCGAACGCCTTCTCTCCTCTTGTCCATAGATGCGGATAAGGCATTTGACAGAGTCCACTGGCAATATATGCTACAAGTATTACAAAAATTTGGTTTTAAGGAACCTATACTCCAAGCTATCCTTGCTCTCTACTCCAAGCCCTCAGCCCAAGTTCTCACCTCGGGTCTACTATCTAAAAAATTTCTCATATCCAACGGAACACATCAGGGGTGCCCTCTCTCACCCACAATTTTCAACCTTCTTATAGAACCACTTGCAGAAAAGATTTGCACAGATCCCCTCATTACCGGATTCACAATAGGACAAAAACAACACTCTATCAACCTCTTCGCAGACAATATCATCCTGCTACTCACCAATCCCCTCACTTCTCTTCCACACGCCCACCAAATCCTTCTGTATTTCTCGCAAACATCTTATTACAAAGTACATTTCGCTAAGTTCCTTATCTTAGATCTGAACTTACCCCCCCCCCCACCTAAGATCCAAACTACAAAACTCACTACCATACAAGTAGACTAGCTCATCTATCCCATACCTAGGGATTGTTATCACACCCACAATCCCTTCCTTAATTGAATCCAACCTCAAGCCACTAATAGAGAAATTAAAGCCACAACATCAGCACTTCCTACATTGCGATCTCTCCTGGACTGGAAGATCTGCAGCCCTTAAGAAAGTAATTCTCCCCCAAATTCTGTATATCTTCAAGACGCTTCCTATCTCCATCCCGCAGCACTATCTAGATAAGCTATATTCCCTCCTGTCCTCCTTTATTTGGGATAAGAAAAAACCTAGGTGTCCACAAATGATTCTGATCAAACATAAAACAGTGGGAGGCATGGGTAACATTCACATCCAGGATTACTACTGGGCAACAAAATTAACCCAACTCAAATACTGGTTCGGCAACACAGACCCCCCCATATGGGTTGACATAGAAAAATCACTCTCCCCACACACGATCTTGTCTCCCTCCTAATTAGAGACTCCTGGATACCCTGGAACCTATCCAAATTCCCCACACACAATAGCGGACTCCATCAAAGCGTTGAGATACCTTCTGAAACTTCAGCAAGACACCATCCAAATACATACCCCCCCTCAAAGCGCAGATTCTCACGTCAACTATTTCATTGCTGAACATTACCCACATAGCATCACAAGGTCTAGACACGGTCCAAAAGTTTTTCAATGGTCCGACTATTAAACCGTGGGACTCCCTCAAACAGGAATACAACCTTCTCCCGAATGCCCAATACACCTATCTACGCATTAAACACTTTCTCTCAAAACACCCTATGCCCTCCATCAAAATCCCCCAGAAAGTGTGGCACTTTTTGACCTCGCCTAACCCTCGCCCTAGCGGTACTGCCCTCTTCTACAACATGTTGCAGGATAAACTATCCTTCTCCAAAGACACTCACATAACCAAATGGGAAGAGAACCTAAACAAGATATACACACCCCGCGAGTGGCAAACAGCAACCCAATCAATCCATAAGTTCTCCCATTGTACCTCTCATTGGGAATTAATGCTGAAAATTATGCTGCGCTGGTACTATACACAGGCCAGAATCTCAAAATTTTCCCCAGACAAGTCCCCCCTCTGCTGACGCAATTGTGGAAAAGTAAGGAATCTCCTCCACATCCTTTGGGACTGCCCTCTCCTAACCTCCTACTGGACTCAAGTGTTCGACCTCATCTCACAGGTCACCTCCCACCACGTTCCCCTAAATAAGGGCCTGGCTATTCTAAATCTAAACATAGATGGCATTCCACCTCCCTGCAGGCCCATTACCACTCATATACTACTAGCTGATAGAACCGCGATTGTCAGGCTATGGAAGTCACTAGACACCCCCTTCATTTCTGAAGTAGTTCACTTAACTAACCAAAACTATACATTTGAAAGCCTCTATTACTTATGCTTTATATATACTATATATATACCATATGTTACCATCCATTCTCTGTACTATGTGATGTGTACCCCTTTTTTCTTCTCCTTATCTTTTGTTTATTGTATCCCAGCTTAAACTTAAATAAAGATAATTAAATAAAAAAAATGTATAATCAATTATAAAAATGATATATATATAAATAATAATGGTGGGCTTGTATTATATGTCTACCTCTACTATAGCTAAATGACAATATGATATTTACAGTGGCTGAGAAGTGGGGGATCATGGACAATGTGTTGTGAAAAACATTGAAGACCATAGGGGCCCACTGAAAATATAAAAAGAAACAAGCTTATACAGAGATAAATATATATATACTTGTTTTTTTTTTTCTATTTTCAGTAGGCCCCTATGGTCTTTAATGTTTTTCACAACACATTGTCCATGATCCCACACTTTTCAGCCACTGTAAGTATCATATTGTTATTTAGCTGTAGTAGGGGTAGACATATAATACAAGCCCACCATTATTATTTATATATACAGTGGTGCGTCGGTTCATGAACGCGTCTGTTCAAGACCAACTTGGTTCACGAACAGAAGAGTTCACAAAAATTTGCTTCGGTTCATGAACACGATTTGTGGTAATTTTCCCTGCTTTTGTCAACAGGCGCGAGTAGAGGAAAAGCAGATACACGGCTTTTCCTGTTTACACTGTGATCAGTTGTGGTTCGACAGAAGCTCTTTATCACGATCAGAGATGCGGTGTGTCAGACTGACACACCACATCACCGATCTCTGCGCTGCGCAGCGCAGCCCCACGGTGCACGCCGGCTTGTTATCTTGCTGGACGTCATATGACGCCCAGTCAGGATAACACAACCACTTCCCGGCCGTCATTCTGCATACAGTGGTAGGGAAGTGGTTAAATACTACTCTCAGGTGGCACTTCCTGTGTTGTATACTTGGACTTTTACGTCTACATGTTTTATACTGTTTGATCTAGTCACCTCTTGGACATATTACTGTACATTGTATTCTGCCATAAGAGTTTTGATGTCACACAGTGTTTTAGCTTCCATGAAGGTTGTGTTTAGCACCAGTCACCTCCAAATTCATTTTCGCCACAAGTTTTTGAAAAAATGTAGAAGGAAAATGAAGATACATTTTTACACAAAGTTGTGAATTTATTAAGATATTTCTCACACACAGTATGGACATACTTAGAATTACAACCCAAAACACATGCTGCTACTCCACGCATGTATCAAGATACCACATGTGTGAGACTTTTTCAATGTTTAGACTGAGTATGTACTGGGCATTGTATCTGGTGTATCACATAAATCAACCAAGTGTTTTAAAAGCAGTGTACTGTGATGGACACCAGGGAATATAGCTTAGTATAAAGTTAACTATTAGTGCTGCTTCATACATAAGGTTGGGGGTGGTAAAACCTCACGTGTGAGCAGAGGTTTTACTGCTACCCTCTTTAGCTGCAGAGGCAGCAGCCAAAGTTATACACATGCCATGGATGCAATGCTTTGCTTCTCAGCCATGGCAGGAATTATACCCCTTGTATACCCACAGATTGTGACCCATTCAAGTGAATGGGCGCACTTGTACCAGGGGGTTAAAGTGATACAAAGCAACACAAAGCCTACTCACCACCTGTCAAATGCCCTCTGAAGAGCGATCCAAACAAGGATCACACTTCAGAGAGCATTGCATAAGTCCTCACAAGTAGTGATACTGAAACTGGTATGGTGGTGATCAGAGACACTGGGACTAGTGTGGCAGTGATCAGAGACACTGATTGGTATGATGCTAATTAGGGACACTGTGACTTGTGTGGCAGTGATCAGGGACACTGTGATTGGTATGATGGTGATTAGGAACACTATAACTGGTGTAGCAGTGATCAGGGACACTGACTGCTGCAACGGTGCTTAGGAACACTGTGGCTGGTAGCATTGGTCTGATGACATTTTACTGCTGAGGTGGTTGTCAGGGAAAATAACTGGTGGCACTGACATACAGTGATATCAGATCAGCCATCAGTCATGATTACCACCACAGCAGTACAATGTAGTAGTCACAGTAGTGATACTGTACTGCTCTGGTGACAGTATGTAAAAAAGCAAACCATTTTTAACATTTTTCTTTACATGGTGTCACTAGGGCAGTGCAATCCCCATAAGGACACTGCATTATTCTGGGGGTGATTGAGGTTTTCTTTTTCTCAGTGCGATTACTGAATACAGTAATGATGACAAAAATGAACACCACCAAACATCATACCCTCATTTGACCCTTCTCAAAAGCAGCTGCTCAAACAACATGCAAAACAATAAACACTGTTCAAAAAAATTAAAGGAACACTTTTTAGTCAGAGCATCAAGTTAATTAAACTCCTGGGATATTGATCTGGTCAGTTAAGTAGCAGAGGGTGTTGTTAATCAGTTTCAGCTGCTTTGGTGTTAATGAAATTAACAACAGGTTCACTAGATGGGCAACAATGAGATGACCTCCAAAACAGGAATGGTTTTACAGGTGGAGGTCACTGACATTTTTTCCCTACTCACCTTTTCTGACTGTCTTTCACCAGTTTTGCATTTGGCTAGGGTCAGTGTCACTACTGGTAGCATGAGGCGATGCCTGGACCCTATAGAGGTTGCACAGGCAGTCCAACTCCTCCAGGATGACACATGGATATGTGCCATTGCCAGAAGGTTTGCTGTGTCTCCCAGCACAGTTTGAAAGCATGGAGGAGATTCCAGGAGGCAGGCAGTTACTCTAGGAGAGCTGGACAGGGCCATAGAAGGTCCTTAACCCATTGGTTAATTGCCATTTGCCATTGAAAACCAGAATTGGCAGGACCGCTACTGGCGCACCCCTGTGCTTTTCACAGATGAGAGCAGGTTCACCCTGAGCACATGTGTCAGACATGAAAGGGTCTGGAGAAGCTGTGGAGAATGGTATGCTGCCTGTAACATCGTTCATCATGACCAGTTTGGTGGTGGATCAGTGATGGTTTGGGAAGACATATCCATGGAGGGACGCACAGACCTCTACAGGCTAGACAATGGCACCCTGACTTCCATTGGGTATTGGGATGAAATCTTTGGGCCCATTGTCAAACCATACGCTGGTACATTGGGTCCTGGGTCCCTCATAAACATGGGGAAAAGGTTCTTTGGGGTGGGGGGGCAGAGCCCTGTCCTGCAGAGGAAGGCCTGTCTTATACCTCTGACCTGGGCCCCTGATAGGGTAGATAGGTAGCACAGAAGTGCAGAGTCACATGAGTGCTGGTGGTCTTGCTGGCTGCTGGGCTACTGATAGGCTGGTATGCCAGATGACAGCGGATGTTCTGTGAAATGGAACAGGCTGGTGCTTGTATGTAGTAAGCACAAGAGCAGGCCCCAGTGCCTAATGGGCAGATACTTGCAGCTGGATAGTTGCATGAGTACTGAAACACAGACAAGCCAGGTCATACACAAGCCGTCAGATCAGGTACAGATGCAGAGTCAGTAGAGGAGTCAAGGCACAAGCGATACAGGTGGAGAGCAGGAGTAGTCAAAACAAGCTGGGTCAATAACTGAAATAGAGCAACAGGAAGCAAGACAATCATGGGAATTCTGCAGACAAAACAGCACTGATCCTCAGTGCTGATCCAGCTTAAATAGCCCATTTGGCATCCTTATCTGTCACCGAATGTGCTGAGCACATTTGTTCACATTTCAGCGCATATTTGTTCGCCTGGCATATTTGTTTGCATGTTAGCACGGGCCTCTTCTTCCAGACATTTGGGGAACAGGGATTTGTCTGCCGTTATTATTCTAGCTTCTGACAGAGCCTTCCTGACAAGCCCTCCCAGCCCCAAAGCATTTACCCTCCCGTTAATGGGGGGCACGTGGCCTGGTATGGTTCAAGAGGGGGCACTTGCTTGTCTGCCCCCTTTCCTGACCTGCCAGGCTGCATGCTCGGATAAGGGTATGGTATAGATGTTTTATTTTAATTTTAGTGTGGGATTCCCTGCAGTTTTTTTTATCATTATTAATTGTCTGCATTTTTTTTACATTCAGCGGTCAGCGGGGAACCCGCTGACAGCTGATGAGTCATCCATTGCTGGCCCGTTCCTTAGCAACCAGCTAAGGGAGTTGAGGGAGTCCCCTCAACCCCCACGCTGTTTTTGACAAATACCACATGTGATACTGCCAGCAAAACCCTGGTAGTAAATATTGTATGCTTTTTTACTCTCTGGTCCGTTTGTGAATTGGACTTTAGAGTTATTAAAGCAATATTTACCAACGCATCTTTTTTGCAGTAAATGCCACATAATCGCTATTTTCTTTTTTTTTATGAATTGGACTTAATTTACTGCATGCAATTATTTATGCAAATGAGTCACATGACCACGTTATTGCATGTGGTAAATGTTAGTGAATTGACCCCTAAATCCTCAAAAAAACAAAAATTCACAGTATAATGTAAATTTGGTGTAAAGTTTGTGACAATTCCCAGATCCAAACATGTAAATCTTCTTCTTTAACCACTTGACCTACTGGAAGGTTTTACCCCCTTCATGGGCAGGTCATTTTTTGCTCTTCAGCACTGAGCTACTTTAACAAACCAAATTATTGCTGTCCAATCACAACAGAGGTCAGCAGGGGGCGCACGGCAGGTGGTTAATGAAATATTGTACATTCAAAGCTGGGCACTTCATACACCTTCACCAACTGAGAACCCACTCACTCACACGCCTCAATTTCAAGAAGGTCAAAGAAGCGTTGTTCTCAAATAGGTACACTGGAAATCACATCTCATCCTCAAGAAGCCACAGTATGCATGGACACTCCCAAAAAACAAAAGGCTTCATATAGCATAATATTGCTTTACTATTAAACAGGGCGGCACTGTGGTGTAGTGGATAGCACTTTTGCCTGGCAGCAAAAGGGTTGCTGGTTCAAATCCCAACCACAACACTACCTGCCTGGAGTAGGCTTGTTCTCCCTGTGCCTGCATGTGTTTCCTCCCACACTCCAAAGACATGCAGGTAGGTAAATTAGATCCTGTCTAAATTGGCCCTAGTATATGTATGAATGTGAGTTAGGGACCTTAGATTGTAAGCTCCTTGAGGGTAGGGACTGATGTGAATATGCAATATATATGTAAAGCGCTGCGTAAATTGACAGTGCTATATAAGTACCTGAAATACAGTATCTCACAAAAGTGAGTACACCCCTCACATTTTTGTAAATATTTTATTATATCTTTTCATGTGATAACACTGAAGAAATGACACTTTGCTACAATGTAAACTAGTGAGTGTACAGTTTGTACAGTGTAAATTTGTTGTTCCCTCAAAATAACTCAACACACAGCAATTAATGGCTAAACCTCTGGCAACAAAAGTGAGTACACCCCAAGTAAAAATGTCCAAATTGGGTCCAATTAGCCATTTTCACTCCCCAGTGTCATGTGACTCGTTAGTTCTACAAGGTCTCAGGTGTGAATGGGGAGCAGGTATGTTGAATTTGGTGTTATCTTTCTCACTCTCTCTTACTGATCACTGGAAGTTCAACATAGCACCTCATGGCAAAGAACTCTCTGAGGATCTGAAAAAAAGAATTGTTGCTCTACATAAAGATGGCCTAGACTATAAGAAGTTTGACAAGACCATGAAACTGTGCTACAGCACAGTGGCCAAGATCATACCGTGGTTTAACAGGACAGGTTCCACTCAGAACAGACCTCGCTATGGTCGACCAAAGAAGTTGAGTGCACATGCTCATATCCAGAGGTTGTCTTTGGGAAATTGAGGTATGAGTTCTGACTGCATTGCTGCAGAGGTTGAAAGGGTGGGGGGTCAGCCTGTCAGTGCTCAGACCATACGCCGCACACTGCATCAAATTGGTCTGCATGGCTGTCGTCCCAGAAGGAAGCCTCTTCTAAGATGCTGCACAAGAAAGTCAGCTAAACAGTTTGTTGAAGACAAGCAGACTAAGGACATGGATTACTGTAACCATGTCCTGTGGTCTGATGAGACCAATATAAACATATTTAGTTCAGATGATGTCAAGCGTATGTGGTGGCAAGCAGGTGAGGAGTACAAAGACAAGTGTGTCTTGCCTACAGTCAAGCATGGTGATGGTTGACAGTTCATTGAGGGAACCATGAATGCCAACACTGTAAATGCCAGTACTGTAAATGAAAAACAAATAAACAGCTCAAAACTAAAACAGAACACTCACATTAAACAAGTGCACAATTTGCACCAAACTGTCATGGGCATTATGATATGGCTGATCAGAATCCATTACCTTAATGCAGAAGGTATAAAGAAATTGCATCAGTCCTCACCCATCCCCCAATATAAAGACTGCCAACGATCTCTCTCTGCATGCCTTTTTCTAATTTAAAGGCCTGACAATTGTTTTGTTTGCTTATCACATCTCATGTAGGTTGTCAACAGCAACCTAATTTAGATCCTCTAATCAAGCTGTGCCCCATGTATATTTGCTAGGTGCAGTGACCAAATGGAATGCCTTATATTAGCCACTGTTCAGAAGGAGAGCACCAAGTATAAGCAGACCTAAAGACAAAAGGTAAACTAACTCCATGCTTGTACTATACATTGTATTTGCAATTTGTAAATACAATGTAACCCACTGTACTTATATTGTACATTGTGTTGTAAATATCGTTTAGTGTATTTTGTGCTTAGTGCAGATTGAACTATTTTTGTCCAAGAATCCTCAGATCTAGCTGTGTTCATGTAAATATTCCTATAGTGATTGGTATGTATTCACTTATATGCTTAATTACGTTAACAACTAGTAGCGAGTTCCACTTTAATGTACATAACTCATTGAAGTTTGCAGGAAAAAGGTTTTTATTCATATTTATAAATAGTAAAAGAAAAAGCACACACTAGGAATTAGTATCCACTTAAGACATAGCCTATCAGCTCACCCCCCAATAAAAGATATTCATTAAGTGTGATATTTTTGATGTTTGGGTGGCTGGGGATGCATTCAGTTTTGATATAGGTTAATTAACCACTTGCCGACCGCGTAACGACTATTGTCGATGGCAGTGTGGCTCTGTCTCATGCCTGCCCACGCGGGGCCACGGGTCAGGCGGTTTCGATGTACGCTGGTGACCTGCGATCGCCTTGTACAGAGCCAGAACGGGGAACCGCCGTGTTTACATCTGTGGTTCCCCATTCTGACAGGCGGCATATCAGAGATCTACTGATCCCTTTACTCGGGATCAGTTAGATCTCTGGTGCCCCTGCCAGCCCAGCACTCTCACAGTTAGAACACAGGGAACACAGTTAACCCCTTCATTGCCCCCTTAGTGTTAACCCCTTCTCTGCCAATGACATTCATACAGTAATCAATGGATATTTAAATTTCTGATCGCTGTGTAAATGTCATTGGTCCCAAAAATGTCTGACATGTCCGCCCCAATATCACAGTCTGGATAAAAATCGCAGATCACCGTCATTATTGGTAAAAAAGGAAAAATTGTAAAAACGGCAAAAATTAATTCTCATGGTTTGTAAACGCAGCAACTTTTGCACAAACCAATCAATAAATGCCGATTGTGATTTTTTTTACCAAAAATATGAGGAAGAATATAAATCGGCCAAAACTGATGAATACATTTTTTTTATTTCTTTTTTTTTTTTTGGATATGTATTATAGCAAAAAGTAAGAAATATATATTTTTTTTTTGCAAATTTGTCGCTCTTTTTTTGTTTATAGCGGTGATCAGAAATGACGCTGAGGGGATCAACTACCACCAAAAGAAAGCTCTATTTGTGGGGAAAAAGGACGAAAATTTTGTTTGGGTACAACATCGCACGACCGCACAATTGTCAGTTAAAGTGACGCAGTGCCGAATCGCAAAAAGTGCTCTGGTCCTAATGTGGTAAATCCTTCTAGGGCTGAAGTGGTTAAATATACATTTTTGTTTTGCAGCACTTCCTGAAACCTTTCCTTTTCGTTTGGTTATAAGTACTGAATACTATGTTGTATTTTGTTTGCTCTGGTCTCCTTGAAGAGTTGTAGTGAATACTTTGCATGGTTAAAGAGATTGCAGCAAGATATTGGTGGTGTAATAATCCTCCAGGGATAATGTGCTCACAAACCGAATATTGCCTCATTATTCTCCTAATCACACTGGACTAATGCACAGGAAAATTCTAGCTTGAAACAGAGCCATTATCTTGAAAATCCCCACAGACATGATCTTTACTAAGTACATTACTTTAAGAAGAATAACCTTAAACTGGGTGCCTATATTTGCATCTCCATATAATTAACACCATAATGGGACTGCTCGTGAACAGCAATATATTATTTGGAATTACCAGGGGCCATTTCATTACAGTCAGAAAGAATGCTAAATACCTTTTAATACATTTCAGATATGTGGTATACCTAATAAACATGTTCATAAGCTACAACCTACATTTACTACAAGTACAGACACAGTAAGACACAGCATTTATTGCTCATATAAGTTATAGCCAAATAATTTCCTAATATACCATATAGTTAGCATAAGGTTAATAAAAAGAATGTGACTTTTTTTTAAATAAATCTAAATCTTTAATAGAATATATTTTGCACATAGCAATTAGAAAAGATAATTTCATATATACCATATAAATAGTACATATAACCAGCATGAAAACAGTTATATATTGTGTACTATAACATACCAGGACATATGCCATGTAACTATACACCATATAAAAAAAAAGATACTCTCCCCCCCCCTTTTTTTTTCTTTTCTCTTCCTTCTTCTCCGGTGGCTCGAGCGTGCGCAGCTTGAAGGCGGGAGCGCGCTGCCGGGGGCTTGCTGTGATGCCCGCCACACTCTGCAGGAGTGTGCCCATGGCTCGGGCGGACCCAATGTCCACCGACGAGCTGCGATGACCGCAGAAAGAAAGAACAGGGAACCGCTGATGTAAACACCCCCGCTCTGTCAGTGGGCATTTAAAAGATCTACTGATCCCTGTCACTGGGATAAGTTAGATCTCTTATGCCCATGGTAGGCCAGCCCCCTCACAGTTAGAACACGCCTAGGGAACACAGTTAACCCTAGATCGCCCCCTTCAGATTAACCCCTTCATTGCCAATGACATTTATACAGTAATCAGGGGCCTTTTTCAATTTCTGATCGCTGTATAAATGTCATTGGTCCCAAAAAAGTGTCAAAAATGTCCGACATGTCTGCCCCAATATCAAAGTCCAGATAAAAATCACAGATTGCGGCCATTACCAGTAAAAAAAAAATTGTAAAAACGCTAGCAGCTTTTGCACAAACCAATCAATAAACGCTGATTGTGATTTTTTTTACCAAAAATATGAGGAAGAATATAAATTGGCCAAAACTGAATAAATTTGTTTTTTTTATATTTTTTTGGATTTGTATTTTAGCAAAAAGTAAAATATATTGGGGTTTTTTTTTTTTGCAAAATTGTCGCTCTTTTTTTATTTATAGCGATGATCAGAAATGACGCAGAAGTGATCAAATACCACCAAAAGAAAGCTCTATTTGTGGGAAAAAAGGACACAAATTTAGTTTGGGTACAACGCCGCACGACTGCGGAATTGTCAGCGATGCAGTGCCGAATCGAAAAAGTGCTCTGGTCATAACATGGGAAATCCTTCCGGGGGTGAAGTGGTTAATAAATATACATTTTTTAAAGTGTATTATTACCACATTACGTAGTATACAAGATTGCACCAATCACATATCATATCATCCACAAGCTTGATGCGTTTCATAAAAGCTTCATCTGGACCTTTTCTTTAGTATCCAGTAAGAGAGCAAACCTGACACCTACGGCAGCTGTAAGAGAAGACAAACCCCAGTGATATGATGGCAAGACTCCAAGCAGCTATATAAACAGGTTAAATTATTCTCTGTAATAACCAATATTGTTCAAAGTTATCAAATAATATCATTCAAGGTACCATAGGTTAAGTATACAATGATGGCAGCACAGCTAGGTTTCCCAAAATCATATGTCGCAGCAGCATCCACTCAGAAAAATGTCCACAGTAATCTTGAAATCAAAATGATATATATAAGAGTGTTCAGAGGGATCAACCAGAGTCAGTCCCCCGCTCATCTGAGCACTTTAATCCACTGGGCAAAGGTTACTGTTTGTGGTGCAAATACTTTCATACAGCTGAAGCTTATCCCCTTTCACTATGGTGAATTGGACATTCTCCAAGCACTGCCTGCCTGAGGCTTGCTATAGGGGCACATGAAGAAGAGGAGGAGCCAAAATTATTGGCAGGGGCCCCCAGATGAGGAGGCTTGGGGTCGCTCTGTGGAAAACCATTGCACGGAGCAGGTGAGTAATAGGGAAAAATGTTATACTTACTGTAATATTCCTTTTCTGGAGGGTCATCATGTCAGCCTACGTATGGGTCAGGTCCTCCCCTCTGACCCCCACAACCCACTAAATGAATAAAAGGAGGGCCTCCCTATACCCCTACGTTCCTAAACCACCTCGCGATGGAACATCAGGACGGGAAACCCTAGGCTGACATGATGAGCCTCCAGGAAAGGAAAATTACGGTAAGTATGATAACAATTTTCCCTATTCCTGGAGCTCATCATGTAAGCCTATGTATGGGATCTAACTAGAATACAAAAAAACAGGGCGGGAAAAAATAACCACACATCACTCCAACTCAATGCCCAGAAAACCTGTATTATATTAGACAGAAAGAGCGAAGGTCAGCACCGAATTGCCCAATGCCCAAGCCGGGCAGTACATTATATCTAAGCGATAATGAGCAATAAAAGTGTTTGAATACTTGGATTAATAGGAGTTGGATATGGGTTACCAGGATTCTAGATGGAGCCATTTGATAAATTTTAGGACTTACTGATAGATAACCAGTTATTTGCCAGCTTGAAATTCTGTGTTCTCTGCAGATACGTTGAAAAAATTACCTAAAAAATTGCGTCCACTCTTGACTAATCTTCCTGTCCTGAAACTGCAGACAATGAAGGTTGCACCACTTCGAAACTTATATGAGGAAAGGTCCAACCTTTTGAAGAAAAGATGGAACTGGATTAAGAACCTCTGTCTTGAAATGGCTCAAAATATGGAGACTTGGCTTAGAAAGCTTGGATTTTTTTCCGAGACACGGCTGGTTGTTGATTTAGCTATAAGGTTGCTTGTATGAAACCTGATATTCTACACAATGAACCGTTAGAGCTGAAAAGGTCGACAATTGGACTGAACTGTAGCCGAGCCCTTTGTCTAGGCTGATTGCAAGAGGGCCAAGACCTCAATATGAGAGGAAGACTCGGGATTGAATTGAATAATCACTGCCACACCAAATATCTTTTCCACATGCTATAGTATGTAGCATTCAAGGATATCTTCCAAGATCCAAGCAGCTTCCACTGGACCTCTTCTGCTATGCCCACCTGGGCTAGCCGGCTTTTTAAAAATAACCAGACTGTCTAATTGAGCCATATTGGGATGAGGCATGCTGTACGAGTACCACAGATCTCTGAAGTGCCATCAGTAGAGCTATCAACTGCGTCAATAGAGGAAACCATGAACGGATCATGTTCATGATTAGGGAAGTTTGAGAAAAAAAACTTATATAGGCCAGAAAATCCAGCACAAGGATAGAGCATCATGACCCCTGACTCTCGGATGGAAGAACCAGGAGAAGAACACTACCAGCTGAGCACTGATAGGAAATGCCATTAAATCCACTTGCAGGGTGTTCAACTGAGCAAACAGTTATAGGAAACATCCATTTGTTTAGATCCAGAAAACGTGTGCTCAAATAGTGTCTGCTCACATATTCTTCACCCTGGGAAGGTAAGAGAATGACAAGGACAACCGATTGCACTCAGGCAACCAAAAGATGTGTGCCGCAATCTGCCCAAGGCTGCTTTCCTGCCTGATTTGACACATATGCTACTGTCTGAATCCTCACGATGGTCTTGAAATAGTGATGCAAAGATCAGTAATGCCTCCTATGCTGCCATCAAATCTAGAATGAGGAATTGCTCCCTTCAATCTTCTATGAGCAAACTGGTTCTGACAGTGAGCTTGATCCACTGCTGGAGTAAAGCAAGCTTAAAGTGTTTGAGATGCCATCGAGCCCAGGCCACTGTGGGGACTGCTGCATTCATCAATACCCTCATACTATGCCTTGCTGATATCAAATGACTTGTCTTCAGAGCGTGGACCATCAAGATCAAGAGGAGCAACTTCTTCTGTGGAATGAATACTTACCCCACTGTAGTTTGAGACACCCAAAAACAACATCTGTGAGGGAACTATCTGGCTCTTGCTGAAGATGAGCAACCAACCAAAGCTCTATAGCATCTCCAGGGCCCTCATCCGATGATTCAGAAGCCCCCTAACTTATTTCCACTGCTTTCCATTTAAATGCATCTCATCAACCTTAGAAAGGAGAAATTAAAAAGCAGACATAGGTCATCCTCCTACATATATTCTTCTTTGGAAGAGTCTGAAGGTTGGTCGGCCTGAGAAAGCTATTGAGTTCGGTTACTGGCTTTGGAAGGAAAACCGGACCTTGCCAGAATAGATGACCCTTGCACAAGGCGAGTCCAAACAGCTCTTTTAGAGTGTCTTGATCTCATGCTTAATGAATTGTGACAATTGTGTCTATCATCATCTTAATGCCCATCTGAGCAAAGCAGGATTCATAAAGTCATGTTCATGCACATTTTTGCAGAGCATGAAGAGGGCTGCCTTTCCTGGGTAGCAGGTGGGTACGGTCCCCTACCTTATTTAGTAGCGCTGGTCTTTATTCGGGGTTGGCATTTCCTTTCCTGCAAAAAAAGAAGGCAAGCAAAAACATTGAGCTTGTTCAATGACTATTAAGCAGCAGTGCTTCCTCCATACAGAAGCTCAGTAAACCAGTAATAAGGAAAATGTCCACTCCAGCCATGATATTGCACTGCTTCTATATTAAGAGAGTGATTTACACTCATATGCCGCCCCAGGGACCAGCAGAGGGGCTCCCTGATAGATGATGCATTTAGCATGTAAGCACAGGGCCACATCCCAGTGGAACAGGATGGACAGCCCAAAGTTTATTCAGACTAGGTAGGAGACATGCCACTTTCCTGGACCCGGTCCCTTCCCGGATGAGTGGAAACAACTCGTTTACAGTGTATTTACATGTTTACTGAATGTAACAACCTGTTAGGCGTCGTCATCTTATCTTTGCTTGCTTCAACCAACAGGATTCACACAGTTCTATTCCATCTGCATCTTCTCTTGAAAGAGTCTAGAAAGAGTTGATTTGCCCACAGTGTGAGTGGAAACCACTTCTTTAGAGTGTATTGCTCACATGTTTAATGCATGTGACAACCTATTCGGTGTTGATATCTTTGTCCTTGACTGCTTGAAGCAGCAGGATTCATAGTCACGTTATTTAATATCTTCTATTTGATGATATTGAAGCTGATCATTTGCCTGGGTAACCCCCCGAGACTGCATATTGCCAGAATAGGCAACCCCTCATTAGGCCAGTGGACACAAGTGTATTGACCACAGACTTAATGAACGTCACAACCTGTTAGTTGACGTCATCTTTATCCTTGGTTGCTTAAACAAAGCAGAATTCTTGCAGTCATGCTCATCCTTAATCGCTATTAGTAAGTACCGAATAGGATTGGTTTGCCTGTAATAAAAAGGCTTGGAGACTGTTCAATGTCGGAACAGGTATCCCCTTCACAGAGCGATTGTATAGACCATGTGCTTAAACAAATGTGACAGCCTGTTAAGTGTTGCCATTATTATCCTTGTCTGCTTGAACCAACAGGCTTCATACATCACATTCATGTGTATCCTCTCTTGGAAGAGTCTGGAGAGAGTTGATTTTCCCACAGTGTGAGTGTAAACAACCCCTTTAGGCTCCTTTTCCCCTAGTGCGACTTGTCATGCGATTTTGGACACAAAGTCGCATGACAAGTCACAATCCATTGATCTCAATGGCACCCGTTCCCATCTATGCAACTTAGAAAATCTGCGACTTTGAAAAGGTGCCTGCACCACTTTGATGCGACTTTGGAATCACAGCAGTGGAAATGTAGCCCAAGATATATAGGTGTTGACAAGAAACATACAGTGCTTTGCCTGCCAAGGCATGAGTGGCACAGGACCAGCTTAGGGCCATGCTTGATGCCTGCCAACTGGAAGGACTAAATGGTAAAAAGCCCATAGTTAATTGCTCATACACCTGAAAGAAAAAAACTTACTTGAACGGTGCCCCTTACCTCTTTAGCCATGACTGGCTACCAGGAAGAGTTGATGCTCATGGCTTAGTAAGATAAGCAAATGGCTTTGCAGCAAGCTGGCAGAAAGACAAGGTAATCATACATAGTCTTACTGCACAAGGACCTCTTGGCCTCACTTATATCTGATAAACAGGATATTAAGCAAGAGTCATTTGGAATTTTAATATATCAAAAGTTACTCATCTTCTTCAAATGATAGCCCTGCAGATTAATAAAGCAGTTCAAAACAAATTTTATGCAATATGAATTATCTTGTTTGGCAATAATCCTCTAAAGGGTTAACCACTGCTAAAGGGAGGTTTAATGCAATAGGAATTAGCTTGTTTGGCAATAACCCTCGGGGTTAACCACAGCTAAAGGGTGGCCGACACAGTAAATTCCCAGACCTGACATTAGTACCAGGTGCTTATTGAAACAAACTCAACTATGACAGAAGTAGGACAAGTATAAAAAAAACTTGTTCAAGACAGAAACAAGGCAGGATCACAATGATGACCCTCCTTTTATTCATTTAGTGGGTTGTCCTATGGGGGTCTGACCCATACGTAGGCTGACATGATGAGCTCCAGGAAAACATGTTCTTTATTTTAAATGACCTTTAGTAACACTTTAAGTACAGTTAGGCTATTCAATCTCAGCATATAATCATTACATAAGAACATATTACCTATAATAAAAACTACAGGCCTAAAGTGTTAGAAGATCCAGAAATTCATGGATCTGAAATTATATACAAATCTTAATTTTTCCTGTAAAGTTGTGATTGTCCTTGCCCATTTCCCCTTGCCCTCTTGGTTAACCACTTGCCGTCCCCCCCATAGCAAATTTATTGCTACAGGGTGGCTGTGCTGTGCAGGATCAAGTATATACAGTATATGTGATTCTGCACTTCCAGGTTTTGGGCATGAGTGCACACTGCTGGCGGCTCGCTCCTGCTGTGATTTTACACAGCGGGAGATGATCAGCCAGACCTGATGTCCGCCGGCACCCGCTGATCGGTCAGTACACTGACAGAACGCCAGTCTGCCTATGTAAACAAGGCAGGTTGTCATTCTGTCAGTACAAAAGACATGGATCCTGTGATTCTGTAAAGCAGAAACACAGATCCATGTCTTCCACTAGTAAAAGCACCTCCCCTATTACACTGAAACATTAGCTAGGCACACAGTTAACCCTTTCATTGCCCCTGATGTCAACCCCTTCCCTGCCAGTGTCATTAGTACAGTGACAGTGCATATTTTTAGCACTGATCATTGCAATAATGTCGTTGGTTCCCAAAAAGGGTCAAAAGTGTCAGCTAGGTGTCCTATTTGTCTGTCGCAATATCGCAGTCCTGCTATAAGTAGCTGATCACTGCCATTACTAGTAAAATAAATAATAAAAATAAATAAGTAAATAAAAATATCCTATAGTTTGTAGACGCTATAACGTTTTTGCAAAGCAATTAATATACGCTTATTGGGATTTTTTTGACCAAAAATATGTAGCAGAATTCATATTGGCCTAAATTGATGAAGAAATTCGATTTTTTTTTTAACATTTTTTTATTGGATGTGTTTTAGAGCAGAAAGTAAACAATATTGTTTTTTTTTTTTTTTCAAAATTGTCGGTCGTTCTTTGTTTCTAGCGCAAAAAACAAAAAACGCGGAGACAATCAAATACCACCAAAAGAAAGCTCTATTTGTGGGAAAAATAACGCAGTACTGTATTGCACAAAATGGCCTAGTCAGGTAGGGGGTAAACCTTCCAGAAATCAAGTGGTTAACTAAGCTCAAATTTTTACAGGAAAAGTTGAAATTTACATATAAATTCAGCTTTTTTTTAACTCTGGGTCTGCTGATCGCTTTTACATGTAATTTTAATCTGCTTATGTACGTGTTTTATTTTTTGCTTTTTGATTCAATTGCCCAGGTTTATAGCAGGTTAACGTGAATTGTGTTAAGAGTGATGATGTGCAGTAATGTATTACACAATTAGATTTAAGGAGCATCCATCATGATTGGGCTTAAACAAGAACTTACTGTATAATACTTAGACTTCACAGTGAAAAAAAAAAAAAACTGAATGCTGCTGTTAAGAGGAAAATAAACAAAAGCAGGCTTCTGGTATAGGCAATGTTATACATACTAAGGCCCCATACACACGGACGTTGTTTACCGCCGTGTTTTTTTTAAGCATTTTTTGCAGCTCTCCATGTTATTCAATGGCCCCATAAAAATGCAGACGTTTTTGAGCTGTAGATGGCGTCGGCTTTAGTGAGCTGAAAGCAGAACCCACGGCCAGCGCGTTCCGAGGCTGTAACGTTATGGCGTTTTTGACGTTGAGCCAGCAAAATGCTCACTAACGGGCATTAACGCCGCAGTGACGTTAACTGGAGTTTTTAGCGCCGGCATTTTCAGGTTAAAAAATAGCAAAGGAATGTTTTTTTTTTTAAAAAATGCCTATTGACACCGATGCTCACTAACGCGCATTAACACTCATTAATGCCAATGCAAAACACCGACGACATCGTGTTTGTGACGCAGATTTTTGCCTGACGTCGGACCCAACGTTAAGCTTATTTTTTTTAATACGCCTGTATGTATGGGGCCTTAGAAAGTGACAGGGCAGCAAATGTTAACCTTCACATGATTTTTGATCCCTGACACTCAACTGAAGTGCCCTGCTAGGCATTGTAGGTAAAAGGTTAGGTAAAAAGGAGCACTTATAAATCTTCCATTAGACTACACGCTTTTTAGCTTCATGCACATGGGACGCTTTTTCAACCTCCCCTTAACAATATTTCTGACAGCTAGAAGTCTAAAACACCCGTTTTGCCGCATTTTGCATGCCGCGTTTAGCGGTGTTTTGACACGTTTAGCAGCGTTTTGCCGCGTTTGCGTCTAGGAGCATTTTTGAAAAAAAACATTTTTTTAAAAATAGAAACACCTGTAAACAAAATGGTCCTAGACGCGAGTTACCGGGTTTAGGCACATTTACCAGCTGTTTGACATTTCAAATGCCTCCGAACTGGCGTCTGAACCCATTTTTTGCATTCCAAAAAAAAGCCTCTAAACTCAACTGCCTGGAAACAACCTTAAACGACCCTGTGTAAATGTACTGATAAGATAACATTAAATGAGTTTAGGGGCAGCTGGAGAAAACGTCCACATGCCCCTGAATGTCCGTTTATCAGCCTCAGGCTTCATGGACACAGGACGTTAAAAAAAGTCCAAAAAATTTTTCAGCTGTTATTAGCATTATATTACTGGCGTTTTTGCATGTTTTTTCACATTTTTCCACGTTTTTTAAAGGGTCAGAGGTTTTTTTTTTCCCTCAATTGATCTAAAATGTCCAAAAACATTGGGGATCGATGTTTGGCCGCGTTTTTGCACGTTTTTGAGTATTTGACCGTTTTTACACCTGAAAAACGTCTCTCAGAACCCACTGGTCTTGGTTTTTTTACAGCTTAAAAACGTCACCGCTAAAACCAGTTGATAGCAGCCTATGTGTGCATGAACACATAGGATAACATGATGGAGGGTTTATTGGCTGTAGAAAAAAAAGTCTGCTGCTAAAAACAGTCAAAAAATGTCCTGTGTACATGAGGTCTCAGTGTGCATGAGGACTTAGGAATTAAAGAATCCTAAGCAAAGATCTGAATAGGTAGAAAATCATCTATCAAAGTACAGAAAATTAAGCATTAAATTCTAAAAATGTGACACATATCTATACGTCTAAATAATGCCAAATTCATTCATTGAAAGGTCATCTAAAAAACTGAAAAAATCACAATCACCGGAGTTGCAATAAAAATGGGAAAGGAAGATAACAATACAAAAATACCCCAACACACATTCCAGCTAGTAAGAGATTCTTGTTGCATATATTTCCAAATGCATGAAAAGTAACACAGCTGTGTCAGTATGGATTTACATATATGTGCAAATGTATGCAACAAAATCTAAGCCTCCTGTTTTTAACTTAAAAATGTAAAATAGATTTCTTTCAGATTTGTGGCATTGATTGAGGTGGATCACTTTTTAAATGGTAGTATGGCAGTTGACATGTATTTAGGAGGTACTACTAATGCCTCCTGACCAACAGTTTATTTACTTTTAATTTTAAATTGCGTTACTGCAAATGTTCATTGCTGGACCATGTCAAAACTGTGAACCGAGCGATTGATTTGAGTTTGAGATTTGAGTTGCTATTGCTGCTTTGTAGGAAAAGAAACATATGTTTAGCTCATATCACAAGCATATAAAAAAATGAACCCCTTCACACCAATGTAACACAAATATACAGCCTCACTAGACTGGGCTTTTTTCCAAGGGACCACATATTTGTGTATCTCCTTTTATGCTGTGAGCGCACTGCATGGCGCATTCCCAGCACAGAGAATGGGGTCTCACCGCCAGCCCCGTACTAATGTACTAATGACTGGAACCGAGAGCCCCCGATTCCGGGTCACCTGAGTGCTGTGATAGGCTTTGATTGGCTATCACAGTGATCAGTCACTTTGAAGCCCACCCCTGGGTTTTCCTACTCTGTGAATGGATTAGAGAGATACATTATATATATTTCTCTCTCTCTCTCTCTTTGCAGATTAAAGAAAAAAGTGTGTGTAAAAAAATAAATTAAATAATAATAATAAAAAAATAAAATAAAAAAATACATAGATCAAGGTTTGATCTAGGTTAGTGCCAGGGTCAAGGTCAGGGTCAAAAGTCAAGGTCAGGGTCAGTATTTTTTTGTGACAGAATTTATTTATTTTTTTCAGTGTCAGTTAGTGTCAGTGAATTTTTGGTAGGATAACAAAGAAAAGCAAAATGCACACTATTGTTTTGGGCTGTACTATGGGTACAAACAACAACTAATATAAACATATGTGGTATCACTGCGATCATCAGGAGCAGGAGGAATTAATTTAGGCTGTCCTTTGGTGGAAGGTTATGGTAGTAGCAAGAAATATACAGCTAAATTAAGTAAACTAATCTATTTTGGGAAAGTTTTTCTTTGATAATAAACAAAAATCAGGAGATATCCATTACCATTTACCCCCAAATGAAAGCTCAATTTGTCCTGAAAAAAACAAGGTATAATTCACCTGGATGCACAAAGGAGTTGTGATGATATGTACAGTTTAACTAACACATGTCAAAATTGCAAAATTGTGCTTAGGCATTTAGATTTGATTTACCCCAAGGCGCGAATGGGTTAAAGTTGCATTCAGAATGTATATTCATTCAGCAACACAGCACAGATTGCATATTTTTTTCTAGGTTCCAACTGCAAGTCCAAGTAAATAGAGATGTTAGAGCATATTACATACTTTACAAGGTTGTCCTGTGGTGACAATTACACCACTAAAAAAGCATAGTGGTCATTACTCTATGCCCAAAACAAATGACCTTTAATAGTAATTCAAAGGTGAAAATACATTATTGTAGACCAAACTAAGGAAGATGAATGTTTCAGATCATTCTTCTAAAAGCTGAAAACAGCTAAACCTAAAGATAAGATGTATATATGAGAGATGCTTGCTGAAGGATTTATATTTCTGTGCATCCAATCCTGAGATTTACACAGCTCTGTCCATACAGCACAGCCCTATCTAGCAGGGAGAGGCACCTGAACTTCTACACCTTTAGTTTAACTTTTACTTACAGGTCCCCTCCTCAGCCTGTAAATAGAGAAGCAGCACACTGCTGTGCTCAGCTTTCTGTCAGTTCCCACCATTACATTGGGGTGTTGTGCATACGCTGAACAAAGTAGGATATGCACCACTTTTTTCACCACAACATGTTGCAACTGACATCACCTTGCAATGCACTGCAGTGCATGAAGGTGAAAGAAATGTAATTTTTATTAACGTTCTATGGTTTACAAACATAACAAATGTTGCGTAGTAATGACAAACATACATTTTACAGAAATGTAACTTTTACAAGCAGATCAGGTAAAGTGTCCATCAGGATAATAATCTACATGTGAGCATTGACATATAAAAAACAAGGAAACACAAGATTGAATGACAGAATGTAAGTACAGGGATATATACACTTAGGGGTTGTAGTGTTGTTATAAACCCAATATTTGAACTGGATCTGCAGAAGGAGAAATGAGAGAATGTAGGGATAGGACACTGTAGTATGTAATGACCGCATGTGGCCCAATCAGAATTTGGGAATGGAACCAAACTTAGAATTGTCCCACATATCCCAAATCTTGCCTGGCCACAGTACCTTCCACCAGGGCTGTCATATACTCCACTCTGTCGATTTCAACAATTACCTTCAGAAACTGGTCCTTAGAGGGAGGGGTAGGAGATAGCCATTGCATTGGAATAAATCTTTTGGCGGCTAATAAAATGTATGAAGCTAGTTTATTCGAACATTTCCCAATTCCAGGAAAGGGGAGGCCTAAGAGGTAATGTAGGGGGTCCAGCGGAAGAGAAGACTTGAATATTTGCTGAAGTAGGGACATCACAATAGACCAGAAGGGTATAATCAGGTCACATTGCCAGAAGATGTGGTAATGGGTACCTTTAATTTTACTACAGCGTCTCTCTCTGCACTACGCATCTGGATACTTTAGAAGTCAAGGACCAAATTTTGTGCCAGCAAGGGAGAGTAATTGGCTGTTGTAAGATTTGGGACCATTTTCACATGTAGGTGTGTAGGTCTTCATTGAGTGGGGAAGTCTCATGAATCAACTGATATATAGCAGAAATCAAATGCAATTGGTAAGGGCCTTGGGAACATATAAGTTCAAATGCCATTGACTTAGGTAAAATAAGGGATGGGGAGAGGGTTGTCAAATAATGGTTTATTTGAAGGTAAGAGTAAAACATATTTTTTGGTAGCTGGTATTTGGACTGGAGGCTATTGAAGGTTCAAAACTTTCGAGTGACTGGATGGGTAAAGTGGCGAAGTTGGAACAAGCCAGCTTGGACCCAAGGGAACATTCGAGAGTGGGATAGGCCATCAGGGATTAGAGGATTAAAGAGCACACTAGATAGGGTGGGAATGGCGCAGAGAGAGAGAACTTGGTGGCACTAGCACGTCACGGGCACTTATTTTTATGTGGCTGGTTCATAGCTTATTGAGCTTTTAAAGTTTAGTATATGCTGCATCTTTGTGTGCTTACCAGTTAAAAATATATCCTTTTCTATGTCTTCAAACAGAGGAACGGTGGCCCGCTACTTACCCAGTGCCGTTTACAAACCGCACTGGATAAATAGTTGTCAGGTGACCTTTAATCACTGATTACTGAGCCATAATTCTTACAACAGAGTAAAGAGAAAAAAAGTAATTTGTGAATGAAGGAAAAATGAATGGATCATCAGCAGCTGCTGCAGATTCATTTATTTCGTTTCAGTAACACTGGGATTTTTTGGACCCTTTCAGTACCCCTCATCTTCTATACATATGATCTAAATGCTGTCTCTGTACGTTACCTGTATATTAAATCTTAACATCCCTTGTCCTACACATTTACACCTTCTTCTCCATTCTCCCACTGTATGTGACCTGTATATTAATCCCTTCACCTTCCTCTCCCTCTGTGTATGAACTATTCATGAAGGTATCTATTACACTTTTACCAAGTGTATGAGCCCATCAGTACCAGCATGTTTCCTCATTTGCAAAAAAACTGTACAATAAATAAGATTAACCTCAAAAAGGGGTAATATGGAGGAGGGGAGGAGTTGTACAGTCCTTACCTTGTATTTGCTATGCTTTATAACAGAAAGGGGAAACTGATTTTTAATCTTTAGTCATAGAAAAAAGCAAAATATCAACAAAAAAGCTCTCTCTGCCTCAAAACATAAAATTAATTTGGGTACAGTGTTAAATGATTAAGTAACTGTCAGTCAAACTATCACAGCCCCCGAAAGCTGAAAGATTGCCTGGTAATAAAGGGATATTACAAGTTGGTATACAAATACAACTAAAGACTCATATATGGCATTCCAAAAAGTACCACATTAAGTTACTAATCCAGTAAGTAAAGTAAAGTTAAGTTTGTTTGAGGCAAATCCTCCTTCATTTGTATATCACATGCTCCCCCTCTCAGACACTGCAGCACACAGTATAAGGGTTTCAGCAACAAAGGCAGTGCTGTCAATCCAGAAAGCAGTGGGTGGGACTAGTTGTGGCCAGGTGCTGATTGACAACCTACTGGCTTCTGAAATATCAGTGAGAATGCTGGTGGCTGCACCCCCTACAACATCTTCTCATTCCACTGAGCAAGCAGGCACAGCCTACATGATTGTATCAGGGCTCTTCTGAAGTCAGCAGTAGTGCAACATTGTTACCACCACATCACAGGGATCTGAATTAGGGGACTTTCATTGGCAGAGCCAACAGGTATTAGCGGGACTTTGCAGGGAACTAAATGAAAACTGTAAGTGCAGATACACGTATAAGGAGTGAATACACAAAGACATATGTATTACACAGTTTTGAGCATTTTTAAAGCATCCACATAAAAGTTTTGTATTAATATTTCTCCCTCACTTTGCTAAAATAATATATGTAAAAAGCTTATGCAAGTGTGAAATGATGCCTAGTTCAATTATAGTGCCAAATACACCACTACCTTTTTACTCTGTTGTCTCAGAGAAGCAGCATTTACAATCTTAAAGGGAAACTATAGATGTTTGAGGTTATTTTATTTAGAGTTTTCTATGTTTTAATACCTCTTATTATAGCTCTGTAAAGCAGCTATATGGGGAGGGGGTAAGAAAATAAATCAATGCTTTGACTAATTCACTTGGCCGAGCAATTTTATCTTGAGCTATCCATCTCTGTAAACAACAGGAAGAAAATTCACCTAAAGTTCTACATGCTGCCACAGAGGGAGACTAAAAATGACAAACACCAGGCAGCTGCATAAAGGAATAAATAGTGATACCCCATAGACCGCTCACCAATTGAGGTGCTGTCACAATAACCCAAACAGTGATAGAATTATAGAAATCCATTGTGGTGGTGTATAGAGTGAAAAAGATTAGAATTGTGTCAATGTCCCAATATTTATGGACCTGACTGTATCTTGCAGCTAACCATTACCAAGTGCAGGGCCATGAAGCCCCACTAAACAATCCTCCAGCAAAAGCAAATAGTCTACCATTGGGGTTTCCCTTTTTCGATCCAATTCACTTAGAATGGGACTAAATACAAATGTAGAAACCCAGAGGAGTTACAGCACACCCTGCAAGAGCTGCGTCTGACTGGGGAACACCAATCAGTTGGAACTTCATGCCACAGATCAGCCGGAATATCCCCTACTAAGTCTTTCTCATCCCCTCGTAAGCAGTCTGACTCCCATGTCCACAAGCAGAGCTGCATGGGTCCGGGATCACAAGATCAAGAAGACTCCATGTACTGAGTATTGAGATGAACTGCCAATTCAGCATGTCTTCTTTTCCCCCTAACAAGCCATAGGCTTGTCAGCCAGTGGCCACACCACAATAATTGGCGACCCTTACCACACTAAGTTGATACATGTTTTCACTCCTCAATGTGTTAATGTTTGGGCTACTGTTTTGCCCCTGTTTTGTTCAGTATCTACTGTCCATAGACTTCCCTCTAGTAGGAGACAGGAGCTGCGTCATAACCATCTGAATCAACAAAGGTTTCCGGGCCCTTGACCATCATCCCTCCTCCCCAGAGGAACCAACTGAGATCTTCAGCGATTACCCAAATATTTCATTTGTTACATCAGATTTTTGGTAGTCCCCAAATGAACCTTCCCCTTAAGGCTTCTGGATCCAAGACCGTTATCCTCCCCACCCAAATACCAGGGTTGCACTACCAAGAAGACTTGTCCCTGGTATTGCTCATATAGAAATCGAACCTCTAGTAGATTCCCATTGACAACCCATTGAATTAACTTTGACCCAAATTCCTAATTCGTACGAATTTCGGGTACGAATTCCTCATTCGTAACCGGACCTGCAGAACTTGGCCCATAGACTATACCATTCGCATAGGTCTTTGAACCCGTGTTGTTGACTCATACCCCCACCTAGCTCTCTTCGTCTGTCCGCCCTAATATGCGGACCCATGGAGACAGCCACCACAGCTCTGCCAGAGGGGCTTCCCCCTGCAGACCTGGATAGTTTTTGTATTAACAAGATATTTGCTGCTCAGTCCATCCGTTACCATCCGTGACCAGGTAAGCGATATACTTCACCACATACACCATGGCCCCCTTAAATGGTCTGACCCTTAATGTGCAGGGTTTCAATTCCCCTCAAAAGCACACAAAGGCCTTTAAGTACATGTAGTGTGCCTACAAGAACCCACTTTACAACCCATTACACCCCCAAATACTATAGTCCACACTACCCCCAAGTATACAACGCCCCTGCCTCAACCAAACAACGTGGAACCCTCATTGCCTTCCACCGCTCCATCCCATTCAAAATCCACAATACCAGACCCAGAAGACAGATATTTGCTGCTCACTGGCCATATAATGGATATTGAGATAGCCATAGTTTAATATTATGCTCCCAATAAAAACCCCAACCCCTTTTTCTCCCACCTCATGCAGGTGGATGATACACATAGGACAGGTACTCTAATAATATGTGGCGATTCTAACCAAACTCTGTTCCCATATTTAGACAAATCCCCATATATCCCTACCTACAGCCCCAACAAATTGGCTTTCTTTCACATTCTTAACAAACATAATCTTGTAGACAGCTGGAGAGAATCCAACCCGACAAAAAAGTTACACGTACTACTCCTGTCCCCACAAAACCTTTCCCCCTATAGATCACATCTTCATCACCCCGGGACTAGCCCCAGAGATTTTAACTTCGGTCATTCTCCCTGTCCCATGGACAGACCATTGCACGGTCCTCACTTCCCTCGCCTCCCCCATCACAGAATACCAAATGGCATCTTGCAGACCATGTTCTTAAACATCCTTCCCACCGCTTTGACGTTAGACAGGCCATACTTGACTATTTATCCACAAACATTACACCAGACATCTCCCCGTTGACATTATGGGAGGCTCATAAGCCTGTCCTATGAGGGATATTCCAAAGGCAAGCAGCCATTTTTAATAGAGAACGCAAGCAACTTGGTAAAAAATTAGAGGCTGAATACATAACATGTTGTACCAAATTTAGTCATAACCCTACATCAATCATCAGAACTAAAATGAAGAACGCTCACCTAGAGTATGACCTATTCCTTACTGAGAATGCAGATAGATCCATCAGAAGAGCCAAGCATAAATACTTTATGCAAGCCAACAAACCTGATACCCTCCTAGCACGTACCCTCTGCAACGCAAACACCCCAAACAAACCTATTTGTCTTAACCTTGCCAGAGGCGCTCTAACTAGCAACCAACTCAAAATTGTCCACAAATTTAAAAACCACCTGGCCAAGCTATATGCCAAAAATAATAACTTCAATTCGGTCGCATTGGATAACTTATTCCATATTGATCTCCCAAAGATCACCAGAACAGAGTTAGACCAGCTGGACAACACAAGCTCCTCAGAAGAGGTGTCCCAAGCAATTAAAGAACTTAAATTAAACAAAAGGCCCGGATGGCTACTCAGCCCTATATTACCGCACCTACACAGACATCATATCCCCTATTTTAGCCAATGCATTCAATGATATCCTTAAAGGAAGCACATTCTGACAAGAATCACTCACCACCATAGTATGTATGCTCCCCAAGCCCCACACCAATGACACCTCTTGCACCAATTATAGGCCGATATCCCTTTTAAACATGTTAAACTCCTCTCTAAAATTTTAGCCACATGGCTCAAAAGAATCATTGGCCGTCTCATCCACCGAGACCAAACAGGATTCATACCAATGAGGCAGGCAAGCGATAATATTCGTAGAGCAGTTCTCCTGCTCCTCCTGTATCCCCACATGCTTCCTCTCACTCAATGTGAGAAAAGCTTTCTATTTGATTTCCTGGCCTTACTTAACTTACACCCTCCAAAAATGGGGCTTTGGCCCCCACTTTATGCAGTGGATTTCAGCCCTGTATAATAAACCTCAGGCCTACGTCAAATATGCCGCATACAGCTTGGACCCATTCCCAATTGAAAGAGGCACACGCCAAGGTTGCACACTTTTGCCCCTTATATTTGCCCTTCTTATTGAACCACTAGCACATCTAATCAGAGCATCCACAGCTATCACCGGGATCGAACTAGGAGGGTATTAGCACAAGCTTTGCTTATTTGCTGACAATATATTATTGTTTCTGTCCTCCCCTCAAATTTCTGGTCCAAACCTTCTCCCTATACTTGATAGGTTTGCTTCCGTCTCAGGCCTTGTTGTAAACCCAGGGAAATCTCTAGTGTTGAATATATCTCTAACGCCCTCTGAACAGGAGGAAGCTAAAGGGGCCTTCCCGTATCCATGGGCCGCTTCATCCATCCCTTACCTGGGAATTCATCTTACTGCTGATCATACACAACTCTTCCCAAGTAACTACCCCGAGGTCATGAGACGGATAACAAACCTCCTACAGCATTGGTCCTCCCTCCCACTGTCATGGTTAGGGAGGGTAAATGTAATTAAAATGGCCATCCTTCCAAAAGTGTTGTACCTCTTTAGGGTTCTACCGATACCTGTCCCAGCTTATCATCTGCGACTTCTCCAAAAAAGAACTAATGACTTTATATGGGGAACAGTCAAGTCTAGAGTAGCCAGACATACGTTGTTTCTTCTAAGGTCCAGCGGCAGACTAGGAATTCCCAACTTTGCGGCGTACTACAAAGCGGCCCAGCTAGAAGGCTTGACCAAATATCATGCTACACAAGAGATACCACTTTGGGTGATAATTGAATTGGTCTCAAATCTCCTTTGGCTACGCCCCACCGACCGTGCTTCTGTGCACCACCCCATAATTAAACATTACCTCTCCCTCTGGGACACGGTGAAGGCAAAATACAAACTACAATCCCCCCACAACCCACTTCTCTCCTTCATGAAAAACCCGGCCTTCCAATCAGCCTGGGAATCCTCTCTAGCATTCATTACCTGGTCCTCCCTAGGCATCCTGCGTTTACACCATTTAGTTAACCAAACATCATTTCTTTCATTCCCCACTATGAGAGAATCATTTCACCTACCCTCTGTTGAGCTGTTTAAGTATCTACAAATGAAAAACTTTTACTTGCCATTGACTAAGGATAACGCCCCTCTTACCCATCTATCCGCCTTTGAAACAAGCTGCAAAAGGGACCCGCATGCTAGAGGACTGATCAACTTGCAGTTGTCAACTAAACCTAACCCGATTAAACCACATTATGCCCTGAAATGGGAGGAAGACTTGGACTGGTCATTAAACCAGGCTGACTGGAATGAAATCTGGTCATATACCAAAGCTTCTTCACCTAGTACCCTAGCAGTAATTACAAAGTCTTAACTAGATGGTACTTGGTACAGGCAAGAATAGCTAAATATGTCCCAGCGTACCCACCGCACTGTTTCAGAGGCTGCCCCGACCCAGGCACACGCCTTCACATTTGGTGGTCCTGCCCCATAGCAAACAAGCTTTGGACTGAAGTCTTTCAACTGGCATCCAACATATTTGAGACCCCCATAAATCTGGACCCAGCAATAGCCCTGCTTAACCTATAACCAGATTTTCTGTCCTGAAATCAATTTAAATTACTCCTACACCTCCTCACAGCCACAAAACAAATTATTGAAAAAAGCCTGGAAATCCCCTCAGCTAATATTTGCAGAAGCTAAACACAGAACAACCAATTTTATGATTCATGCCGAATTTGAAGCACTAAACAAGGAGCAAGACACTAAATTTGAATGCATATGGAACCCGTGGATTAGACATTGCTTACCCCCCACATTCAACCATGCAGTTCTTCAACTGTGGTGAGCAGACTCATATTTACCATACATACTGCATAACAATGGATGGGACCAGCCTTGCGGGCTCTTCTTCTAAATCTTCTAATTCTTTACTCATTCACTCTTCTCTTTACCTCTCCCTCTTAATTGTTCTCCCTTTTATTTTCACTTCTACTCTCCACTCCTACTCCTATTTTTCTAATATTTTGGCAATATTGTATAAGTGAACAGGCCCAGGTATGTTGCAAGGTTTCTTATATGAATAACTCAGGTACGTATCCTGCCAGCTAGAGAATAAGTTGATACCGCAGAACTCTTTAATGGACACAGACATGCTCCCAAGGGGGTGTCCGGGAGGCCTGCGAAGAGCACCTCATTGAGGCGGTCCACATGCACCAGTTACCAGATTTTCTCAACAGTATAGCAACTTCAAAACTGCCTCATGCCAATGTTCCTGTTCATCATCTGTTAGTCATTTAACTATTGTATGATATGCACAATGTAATACCTTAAAACCCAATAAATCATTTAAACCGGAAAAATCGGACCCCCAGCATCATGTGAATCACTCAGACCTTGTGGTTTAAAGCTACTTATTAGTAAGGTCTCAAATGAATACATTTCCGAGTTCTAACATGCCACAGTATACAGCAACAATATAAATATACCAAAAAAAAGCTTTACCTTTTGTCATTAAAAGACCTTGTTCTACAGTCCAGTGACTTTGTCTAGGCTGATATGATGTCATCAGTTTGCTACAGGCAGAAAAAACATTTCTTCATTCTCCTTTACTGCAGTAATCAGACTGCAACACTGTAAATTTGTGGCATGTCAGAATACAGGAGGCTGCAGGAACTGCACAGGCACCAGGATTTGCATGATTATGTCATCTATGAGCCTGCATCTCAGTTCCAGAAGCATATGCTGATCATAGATAGATCCCTTATGCAGAGAAGCACAGATGAAGGCATTGTTAGAAGTACTGTGGGTTTTAGTAAATCCCTACATGTCTTGAACTTACATGTTATTTACATGTTCACAGAAAAGGAAACAAATAGAAGATGGTACATTAAAGTGATATTTGTGAACTTGCCTCAAGATTAGGGGAGTAAACCCCTTTTATAATATTGAAAGAGGCGCCTTTTGCCATTTCAGTGGGAACAAGACTATGGAATATGCTTTTAAATTCAGAACTCTTCCTAGAAATTGCAGGTCAGGCTGAATTTATTCTAACAATATTTTTCGATGTAGACACAGTCTCATAGGCCATGCCCTATGAATAACTCTTGTCCATTGAACTACTTCTATCAATATCACATTGTATTTCCTTTGTTGGTCAGCTGTATATGTTTGCCTTTATATGAAATGAAAGTATTCTTTGGATTAACTCCTTGATATTTAAAGGTTTATCAATTTTCACATTCAACTTTAACTTGGCTGCTTTGTTACAGTTTTATTTTTGTCATTGCCTTCTTCCATAACGCTATACACTTGTGTCCGCTGATTGCTTTATTTTGCTATTTATAAGATTATCTTATAGCTGCAGCATTTCATGTTTTATTTTCAATGTGTATGGGTGTATGGCAATTATGCATGACATTAAACAATTTAATAGTAAAAAAACAATACAGACTTCAGATGTTACAAAAATATATTACTAATAGTGTATTTTTTTTAATATTTTAAACTTATCTCCAGCCTACCCCTAAACAGATCCCTACTTTCATGGGAATATCTGTTTTCTGATCCTTATAAGCATATATTTTTTATTTCTGTGTTCAAGTAATGACATTTAAAAGTGAGGGTGATCCCAAAAAAGCGTTGTATATATTTCTAGACTATGAATCACAGGAACCCCAAAATAGTAAGGGGTCTACTTGTAGATTTTTTCAAACAAGGTTCACACAACATTCACCCAAGAAAATGCATGCTAACCCATTTGGTGCTGAACCAACGTTTTCTGTTTTCATACACACATTAAAATCTGCATTTTTGGCTTAAAAATCATTTCAAGCCTTCCTAAAATCGCATATATTTCATGAAAGCCGAGAACCTGTAGATTAAAAATATGGTAGTGCCAATGGTTTATTTTACCAACTATTTATCAAATGTGTATTTTTAGTGCAAAATACACCCAATATAATTTTACATTTACACACATGCCACACAAACACAGTCTGACTCAATTTTTTTAATAAAAGATGAGATTTTGAGTAGTTAGTTATGACATACGTCAAGCCTTAAATTTGTGTGCACCCACAAAATGGCAAAAAACAACACCCTAAATTGTCCATAAGCAATGCATCAAAACTTTTACAGCTCATCAGTCTAGAATTAAGCATTAATACTGGCCCTAGCATTATCTCTCTCATTCTGGCATGTATGGGCATACCTAATATTTGTTGCATAATATACACATGAGTGTGTGCCTCATGCACATTTATGTTTCTGGGTGCATGGGGCCAGGGGACCTTTAAAATATATATTTTTTATAATTTATTTGATCACATTTTAATTTTTTAACCACTTCCCGCCCGGCGTATAGACAAATGACATCCGGGCGGGGGGTTCATTATCCTGACTGGACGTCTATTGACGTCCTCAGGATAATCCGTCAATCCGAAGCCTTTTACAATGTGATCAGCCGTGACCAATCACGGCTGATCACAGTGTAAATAGGAAGAGCCGTTTATCGGCTTTTCCTCTGCTCAGGTCTGCAGACCTGAGCAGCGGAGAGCCGATCGGCTGCTCCCCTGACAGGGGGGGGCTGCGCTGAACATTTATCAGCGCAGCCACCCTCAGGATCACCCCGCTGGACCACCGGGGAGCCTGCCCAGGACCACCAGGGAGCCCCCACCCCGGACATCACAAAAAGGCCGCCCAGGACCACCAGGGAAGGACTACAGAGGCCGCCCAGGACCACCAGGGAGCCACCACTAGACCACCAGGTAAGGGCAATATTGTGCACTGTAGGGATGGCACTGTGCCCATGTATGATGCCTGCCAGTGCCATCCCTAACAGTGCTTGTTGCACCAGTGCCCACCACTGCCACCTATAAGTGCCCACCTGTGCCACCTATCAGTGCCCACCTGTGCCACCTAAAAGTGCCCACCTGTGCCACTAAAAGTGCCACCCATCAGTGCCCATCAGTGCCCAGTGCCACCTATGAGTGTCCATCAGTGCCGCATATCAGTGCCGCGTATCAGTGCCCGTCAGTGTTGCTTGTCAGTGTTGCCCATCAGTGCTGCATATGTGCCCCATCATCAGTGCAACCTTATCAGTGCCACCTCATCAGTGCCAATCTGTACTGCCTCATCAGTGCCCGTCAGTGTAGCCTCATCAGTGCCCATCAGTGTAGCCACATCAGTGCCCGTCAGTGAAGGAGAAAATGTACTTTATACAAACTTTTCAGAAACAAAGAAAAATGTTTTGTTTTTTTCAAAATTTTCGGTCTTTTTTTTATAGCGCAAAAAATAAAAACTGCAGGGGTGATCAAATACCACCAAAAGAAAGCTTTATTTGTGGGAACAAAATGATAAAAACTTTGTTTGGGTACAGCGTTGCACGACCACGCAATTCTTATTCAAATAGCAACAGCACTGAAAGCTGAAAATTGGTGTGGGCGGGAACTGTTCTAAGTGCCCGGTATTGAAGTGGTTATTAACCGCTTTTTGTTTTTCAATTTTTTTTTTAATTTAACTTGCTATCACAAGGGGCTGACAAGGCCCCTATGTGATTGCATTAGGCAGGTGAAAGGTATTCTTCATGGAAATATCTGGTGTCTACTAGATTCCTGATGTCTCCCCTTTCTGCCAAAGCAGATCAAGCACAAACAGCGCATTGTCTCTTGTTTCCCTGAATCTGACAGTGCTAAACTCAGGCACGTCTTTTTGAGCAAGCCACACACTAAAGCAAAATGTGTCAAGAGAAGCCTGCCTCCTTGTGATTGGCTTGTCCACAATTAATGGACACTTTCTGTTTTTTGACACTGGTAAGATTGGCCCTATTGGCCCTATACAACCTGCATTATATATTTTATTTTGCTGCAAGAACTCTTTATTTGATGCCTGTCATTTGCAGCCTATGTACTTTTGGATTTAAGGTCACCTTATGCTGATTCTGCAGTATCTAAAGGAAATGTGTCCCAGTCACAAATAAAGACTCTCTTTGAAAAGTTACATATCTTTTAATTCACGGCATATAAAATAATATGAGTATAGTTTGCGTTGGCTATATAGCATCAATATCCACAAAGTATTACAAATCTTATTATGCTTGGTGGCATATGTGTATACACGTTCTATGTGGCAATTGGAATGACTTTTTTTATTTCATTACTATGGGCACTATGAAGCAGAGGTAAATACTGGCATCTGTGCATTTACTGTATGTATATCAGGCATAATCAATTAAGTCATTGTCATTGAAGTACATGCTATAACTGCCTGTACATACCATTGCAGTCAGCTATAATCCACATTCATTCAACATATTGGATGGATTTACTTGAGATTGCGGTGGTTTAATATTGACTCCCCCGAATGCATAGGAGCAACAGCTGGATTTTTTGTTTTGCAGCTTAAGAGCTTCCAGGAATGATTTGCCAGTTTGTCTCAATATATGTTGTGGACATCCTGATAAGAAAAAAGATACCTTGGGCATTCCCACAATTTCTTTGAAGATGTCTGATCACTGTTTGACCAGATGTACTGTACATCCTTTTTTCTATTTATATGATAATCTACAACTCATAGGGTCATGTTATAAGGCTCCCTCTTGTAGAATTTGTATATGATTTTAAATGTATATCTTTTTACTTTTAGGAAGGAAGAATTGATAGTCATATACAGTTCCTTGAAAAAGTACTTTACCCCTTGAAATTTTCCACGTTTTGTCATGTTACAACCAAAAACATAAATGTATTTTATTGGGATTTTATGTGATAGACCAACACAAAGTGGCACATAACTGTGAAGTGGAAGGGACATGGTAAAAGGTTTTTAATTTTTTTTACAAATAAATATGTGAAAAGTGTGGCGTGCATTTGTATTCAGCCCACCTGAGTCAATACTTTGTACAACCACTTTTCCCTGCAATTACAGCTGCAAGTCTTTTTGGGTATGTCTCTACCAGCTTGACACATCTAGAGAGTAACATTTTTGCTCATTCTTATTTGCAAAATAGCTCAAGCTCTGTCAGATTGGATTGAGAGTATCTGTGAACACCGATTTTAAAGTCTTGCCACAGATTCTCAACAGCATTTAGGTCTTGACTTTGACTGGGCCATTCTAAAACATGAATATGCTTTGATCTCAACCATTCCATTGTAGCTCTGGCTGAATGTTTAAGGTCATTGTCCTCCTGGAATGTGAGCCTCCGCCCCAGTCTCAAGTCTTTTGTAGACTATAACAGGTGTTCATCTAAGATTGCCCTGCATTTGGCTCCATCCATCTTCCCATCAACTCTGACCAGCTTCCCTGTCCCTGCTAAAAAAAACATCCCCACAACATGATGCTGCCACCACCTGATTCATTGTGGGGATGATGTGTTCAGGATGTTGTACTGTGTTAGTTTTCCACCACACATAGCATTTTGCTTTTGGGCCAAAAAGTTCAATTTTGGACTCATCTGACCAGAGCATCTTCTTCCACTTTTGCTGTGTCCCCCACATGGCTTCAAGATAACTGCAAATGGGACTTCTTATGGCTTTCTTTCAACAATGGCTTTCTTCTTGTCACTCTTCCATAAAGGCCAGATTTGTGGAGTGCACGACTAATAGTTGTCCTGTGGACAGATTCTCCCACCTGAGCTGTGGATCTCTGCAGCCCCTCCAGAGTTACCATGGGCCTCTTGACTGCTTCTCTGATTAATGCTCTCCTTGCCTGGTCTGTCTGTTTAGGTGGACGGCCATGTCTTGGTAAGTTTGCAGTTGTCCCATACTCTTTCCATTTTCGGATGATGACCTATGCTCCATGAGATGTTCAAAGCTTGGGATTTTTTTTATAACATAACCTTGCTTTAAACTTCTCCACAACTTTATCCCTGACCTGCTTGGTGTTTTCCTTGGCCTTGATGATGCTATTTGTTCACTAAGGCTCTCTAACAAACCTCTAAGGACTTCACAGAAGAGTTGTATTTATATTGAGATTGAATTACACACAGGTGGTAATTTTTGGTGACTTCTGAAGGCAATTGATTCCATTCGATTTTAGTTAGGGGTATCAGAGTAAAGGAGGCTGTGAATACAAATTCACACCACACTTTTCAGATATTTATTTGTAAAAAGTTTGGAAAACCATGTATCATTTTCTTTGCACTTCACAAGTATGTGCCACTTTGTGTTGGTCTATCACATAAAATCCCAATAAAATAAATTTACATTTTTGGTTGTAACATGACAAAATGTGGAAAATTTCAAGGGTTATGAATACTTTTTCAAGCCATTGTATGGTTTATAGATTTTTTTTTTGTTTTACCTGCAGATCCTCTGGTTTATATATTCTCTTGTTTAGTTTGATACTGAGGAGTGGGTCTATGTTGTTTACAGCTTTTGATTACAGTGCTTGATCCATTGTTTTCCTGAACACAGTGGTCAGGATCTGACAGCACTGAATCTAGAAATTCATTACAGAGGACACTGAGGAATAGATGTCCTTCCATATGCAATCCTGACATTGTTTGTAATAGTTCCTGGTTCCAAAGAACAGTGGGAAAGCTGGGAATCACAGAGGTCTAAAATGTTTTTTTAAAAATGTAAAATAATTTATTGTAAGGTTAATATGACATTTTTATGGATAGTGCATGTTCTCCTTTACAATCAGCAGTGGAGCGCTACACTTCTTTTCCTATGTTTAGCCATCTTTCCTTATTTGCTTTTCTGAAAAAGCCTGTTTAGAGAACTGTATAATTCAAGCTGCAATGCAAAAACACAAATGAATGAGTCAGAGGAGTTACCCCTTAAATTGTCTATTCAGAAAGCTCTCTAAAAAATCCTGCTGAGCTCTATTTTGAGAATTGCTCAATTCTCTTCGAATCCTATACCTTGAGCCCATTTTCTATTAGATGTTTATTTGTAAAGCAAAGATTTTTAGTAATAGTACCAACGCATATAAAACACCGGATCTATATAAAATAAAAGAATACATAAAATACAATTTACTCAAAGATATGTAAATGGATTCTTTGTTCTGTGCTGTCCAAATCAAGTTGGAAATCCTTTAGTGAAACTTGGAACAAGTGGCATGACTATTATCTTAACCACTTCCCGCCCGGCGCATTGACAAATGACGTCCGGGCGGGGGGTTCATTATCCTGACTGGACGTCTATTGACGTCCTCAGGATAATGCGCGATCGCGCGCCCGAGGCGACGAGTCCAGACGTCTGGACTCGTCTCCTTTTCGGCTAGTTGCCGAGAAGGATAAATGTGACACTAGTCGGCACTAACCAGTGCCGACTAGTGTACCATTTTCCGAAGCCTAGCTTCGGAAAATGGAGCCAGCCATCACGCCACCCAGTCTGACTGGGTGCCGTGGTGGCTAGCGGCGCTACGCGCGGGGGTCCCCGCGCGCTAGCGCGTAATAGGACTCCTGCAGTTATCTGCAGGTCAGTCCTATTACTTGGGGGGCGGGCCTGCAGTAAACAGTTACGCGGCCCGCCCTTCACCAATTCTATTATCAGTACGGTGAACAAGGTTCAAAGTGATTTCCTAAAGGTT